>OU026148.1:33297963-33593086 GCA_907269125.1 Eristalis pertinax
AGGCTTTTCGATTAATATACTCGCTTTGGGTCGATTAAAGATTACGGCGGGATAGAAAAGGGCAGCACTTTTCATCGCCTTGTACAGGGTGGGCCAAATAAAGGGTGTTTTTTTTAGAGGCATATAACTTTGAAATGGAATAAAACAAAGAAGATTTTTTAAATTGACATGAAATTTATTTTATTCGAAAGATAATCTTCTGGAATTATAACTAAAATTTCTAACATATGACTGGCTCGGGCGTAGTCTAATCTGGAGGTCCAATTTTCGATGACTTTTCCCAACATACGTGGCCGTATATCGGCAATAACGCGCCGAATGTTGTCCTCCAAGAGGTCAATCGATTCGGGCGTATCGGCGTAGACAAGCGACTTCACATATCTCCATGGAAAATAGCCAAGCAGCGTTAAGTCGCACAATCTTGGAGGCCGTAACGTGATACTATACGGTTGTCAAACGTTTCTTTCAATAAATCAATTGTGGCACGAGCTGCGTGACATGCTGCGCCGTCTTGTTCAAAACCACAGCTCCTGCACATCATGGTTGTTAAATTGATGAACGAAAAAGTCAGTAATCATGGCTCTATAGCGGTTACAATTGACTGTAACGTTCCGGCCAGCATCGTTTTTAAATAAGTACGGACTAATTATTCCATCAGCCCAAAAAGCACGCTAAAAAGTCAGTTTTTATGGATGTAACGGTGTCTCAACATACACTTGAGGATTATCATCACTCCAAAAACGGCAGTTTTGTTTATTGACGTATCCATTCAACCAAAAGTGAGCATGGTGCAACATGAACGTAGTGGGCGATAGGTATTCCGAACAGAACTAACAAAGCGTTATTTAGGCATCAGTCTACTCATGTTGTAATGCCAAGCCAAACTAAAAATAAATCACTTGACAGCGGACAAAGGGACCACCAGTTAAAATTGTGTTGCCCACTTAAAGTTCTATATCTCTAAATAAAAAAAAAAGTAGTAATCCGTGGTGACAAAAACCTAGTCGATGACTGAAATAATTCTAAATTAATCGCATAACTTTACGAACTAATCACAAAACCAGCTTCGTTCAATTAAGTTAAATCATCTGACGTCGGGGACATCGACGGGTTCGTTTACCATGCACTGGCACCCCCGACCACGCCGAATTCATGAACAGCCTCATTTCTAAAATTCACAAAACGCACAACAGCTCATCTGTCACAAGCGCAAGTTGGCACAAGTTTCTCAATGAAGTCGACGAATTGGATTTTAATGAAGGCGCTGAGATTTCTCAATGCGAACACTATTGTCGAGCGAAAAAACTTTTTCAATTAAAGGCGAAAAAGTACTGTTGTTTTTGGTTTTACGACGCCAGACTGTATGACGGGTATTCCTCGTCCTTGGACATTGGACACTCTGAAGAATCACGGTTTAAAAAGAACAAGTATCTCTCGCATTTGTCATAATTAAAAAAAAACGAAACTTTCAACAACTGTAATGAAGATCTACGAGAAGAGGACCTTGAGAAAGTTATTGCAATTAATTAAACTCCGGGAATACACAACTGCGTTGAGGAGATGTGTGTTTGGGGTGACGATTCGAGGGATATCTTTGAGACTAGGGTCGGCGGAAGGACCTGTTTAACTTTGACAGGGAACAGGGTTTACAATTCTACTTTCTTGGAATATTAACGAATTTTATTTGGCATGCCAGTGTTGGGCGTGGTGCTGCTGTGGCATGTAGAGACGGAATATTGCTTCGACGCACAAATGCAGTGCCATCATTTAGGATCCAGATCCGCTTGCTCTCAGACTATTTCTGATTGAGAATATGATTAGTTGTGGCGAGGGACATAGATGGAAGATGTACTGACTCCACCTGGCGAATGATCATTTCTAGAGAATTCAAAGTCCCAAAATACCACAGTCTCGCTACAGCTTACATACTCATCAGACCAGAAACCCTAGGAAGGTCTGAATCTGAGCAAGTTGTTGCTACACCTACAGGAGGAAAAATACGTGCCAATCTCCTCAAGAAATAAGCCCCAATCAAGGGAGATCTTTGAATAGAATAGAAACTAGTAATAATATCTACGTTTTTCAACCAAGCGAGTACCTCTTCGGTGGCCATAGTATCCGCTTTGAAAATGCTACAATGAGGTGTAACAATAATCTCCACCCTTTCACTTCTCTAGAGTACTCTTTTCGTTTCAAACATGCGAACAAGTCTACTTGTGAGTGTTTCCTTCTCTTCTTCTTATGGCGCTACAGTCCGTGATGGACCTGGTGATCAACCAACAAACCTCTCTAGTTGGCACTATCGTAGCCAACTGCCTTTAATTACGCCAATTTGGTTGAGGTCCGCCTGTTTCGTGGGCGTCCTCTATTTCGTGGTCCCACTGGCGTGGAGTCGAAGACAGTGTTCTAGCCATATTAGGCTTTAAGTCCGGAGGAGCCTGTCTACCCAACGAAAGACTGTTCGTGGTGGAATTTCTTTCCATATGCCATCAACGCAAACATTAGCTAAGACTGAATTCGAAAAGCCCAATGGTTGCTTCATCTGCTCTTGAGATCGTCCATGTTTCCGCCCCCATAAGCCAGGACATGATTAAAGTGCTGTTTGAAATCAGCTTGTTCCTTCGAGAGGGACTCTATCACTCAATTGCCTCTTGAACCCAAATAAACAGCGATTGACAAGAGTTATTCTGTGTTTAATCTTAGTAAAGACCACATGCTTATTTCGACTTAAGTCTAGATGTGGTGGGGCATGGAATTCTCTTCTACCATCATCCCACACCTGGACAGCGGTACTAGTGTCTTCACCGCCGTTTAAAAGTCTACAAAGGTGATCTTTCTAGATTCTCAGTACCGCGACTGTACGCGAGCTGTCCCGACAGACTTCGAAGTTCGAAGTTCCCAATGGATTGATGTGCCTGTCTGCAGTCATTGCTCATCAGAGGCAGCTTGTTTTCCACTGTTCGTCGACAGGGGTGCAGGTAGACTCGACAAGTTCCTAGCTTTCGATTGCGATTGCAACTTTCCGTCGTCACACTCATGTGGTCTTGCTCTACTCTGTCATCCTGCCGATATCCGTGTTTTACTACAAGGAAAAAGTCCGAGTCAATGTTGACTAGTCGTGAGGTTCGGACATCGAGAGTACTGGTTAAGTGTCTGACGTCGATCGCATGGTACCACCAGGTCGCTTTGAAATGCTGCTGACCACAGAGATCCCGTCACAAATTCCAACACCCTGAGCCCGTTTTCGGATGTGTTGTCATGCAGGCCTAGCGTGAGCCTGTCCATCAAAAGATGAAAACTAATTTCGCTAATAATTCAATCTGTTGATGGATGAACAAATGCAAGTTTGCAAGGACGCGAAACCACACAAATTAGCTCGAAACCATTAAATACTCCCCACCCAAAATTAAGAACAGCACACATCACCATAAAACTGCCACAAATTGAAATTACATAGTTCCCTCAATTTTATGCTCATCTCGCATCATTGGCTCCATCAAAACCATCCCAACTCTATGGGGCGAAGTCATTAAAGTCATCCTCACGCCAGTGAATCGTTCGGAATAAAGGACTAGTCAGTGGCCAACGAAATATGCAACTACGGACGTGCGGTCGTAAAAGTATATGAGGACGAAGTTTTCTGTAAATCAGGAGTCAATATACACACTCGCCCACCGCAGGCGATTGCCTTCACTATTTCATGACTCAGCCAAAGCTGCAGCCATGCGAGCTGCGGGAAGTGACCCCGCTTGGGTTAGGCCCCAATCCTACCCCTTTCTTGTGGATGTCGTCATAAACAAAGGCAAGAACAGGGATAATCTTGATGGGCCTTTCTATGCATAGGCATTGGCGTCCTCCTCCCAAAACCACCACCGATTGAGTTAAGAGGGGGCGGGCAAGGTAAAGGTTCTCCTTCAAGGATGTGTGCAAGGATTTCCAAAGCAAGAAACCGAATTGCGTGGAAACGCCGCGCGTTCGTCATAATTAGGATCATAAAGTGCAAACGGAAATTGATCTCGTAAAGGGCAAGCAAACCTCCTTTGACCTTGTCCTCAAAATGGCCCCCCAGCTGAGCACTCATTCTAAAACCACTCACTACGATGTCCTTTATTGAGAATTGAAAGCGATAAAATGCATGTAATGCTTCTGTCACATGTTTTGGGTGTTGCTCCTTATATGTAGGTCCTGTGATAAGGCCGTAAGGATAATCATACCAGGAATTTTTTCGGTTTTCGGTCATTTCCTTCGGTTTATGATGAGTTCAAGGAAGGTTGACATTATATTTGATGGGGGAACTATTGGTCCCGTTTTGGTTATTTAGTTGTCTCCGTGAGGGGGCCACGGAGTACTGGAGCATCCGGCGGCCTTTCCATGTTGGAGAGGTTGTTAGGCGTTCTCCAATTTCCAAAACTAATCTAACGCAGTGAGCAATAGGAGCTCTTTCGGTCCCACTTTAGTTCATTCGTTATCACCGTTCAGGCGCCACTGACTATTGAATCATCCTGTGACCTTCCAATGTTGGATAGGACATTCTCTTATTTCCAAAATAAGGCAACTCTATGAGCAATAGGAGCTCCTTGAGTCAAAATTTAGTTCTATCGGTGTACTAGTTCGGGCGCCACGGCATACAGGACCTTCCGGTGATATCCGAAGTCGTCGAAGTTATTAGGCATTTTATTCAGTCAAATACTAAGCTAACTCCGCTAGCAAAAGGTGCTTTTTTCGTAACATTTTAAATATTTCGTTGTCACACCGGTCGGGCGCCACAGATCCTTTCGAAGTCGGAGAGGTTTTTCTGTCAAAAAAAAAAATCTACTCCATGTGCAATAGGCGCTTTTTGGTCTCACTTTGGTTATTCCGTGTTCAATTTTCGGCTGCCACAGAACAAGGAAACATCCGGTGGCCTTCCGAAGACCAGGCCTTGAATCCAGACCTTCTAGTCCTCTCATTGTTTAAGAAATTCTTGACACCCTCAAGCCAGCTTCACAATAATTGGCTCCAGTCTCTCAAATTTCAAAACTTCCCATTTCGCCTCATTTCTCACAATCAAATTCATCACAAATTCTCTTCTAGCTGCCCTTCAACAAAAATGTCGCAACTTCGGAAGTCTACCTCGCTCCTCAAGCGAACATCATTTTCCGCAGCAGTCACAATTCCAGTTCCAACAGCGCCCGGCTTAGACGAGCCCCTTGAACCAGTTCGCAGGCAGCCTCAAGTTGTCCCCACGCCACGGTAAGTAGGCCGCCCAGCCTCTGTTTGACCAAAGCAACATTATTCAACGCATTCACTTTCGATTTTCCAGAGAATATGTCGGCGCTAAGCCGTACGCAGACGTGCCCGGTCCTTGGGAGATGCCACTCCTTGGAAACTCGTGGCGATTCGCGCCAGTTATCGGTGAGTCTGTGTGATCGCTGTAAGCCTACCCCGTGTCAAAAGTTGGGAAATACAGTAAAACATTGAGATTTCTCGGCTGAGACGGTCTTGTGTTTGTTCAAACATTCGGCACTGCCCATCTTTGTTTTACTACGCAAATGTTAGTGAAACTGACCAACGAGCGCCTCTCCTCCTCGAGCTGCGTTCTGATTAAAGCCGCCAGCAACGGTTGCGAATTCGTGCGTGCGGATAGAGTAACATCAAATTGGATTAAAGAAGAAAGAAATTTCATTCAATTCTGGACGAGGCGTGGATGTGAATCGCTCGTGCATCTGAATTTAGCATTGGCGTGTGAAAAATGAGTTAGTTTTACGATCTGTTTACGGCGGCGATGCCGGTATCGCTGGGGTCATTACAAAATCTAACACTTTCATGCGAGGGAAAAGTTTTCAATTGGTTTTGCACTTTCGAACGTGCCCGTGATTGCATAATTGACAGCGGAAGCTTTGGATGTGATAAGAGACAACAATCGGAAGTGAAATAGTTCGAAGTCGAAAATGATCTACCGAGCAGTCAGGTACTCAGCAGCTTCTACAGTAGTCATTGTAGGGCGCTTCAAGTCTTCTGGCTTGGTTGTCTATGAAGCAGTGACCAGGTTACTGATTCGCCACCAGTGCAACTCTAGGAAGGCATTAGTTGTTGTTTAGATTTAGTGCGTTGGTATCGATTTGGCGTTCGTCGGTAGCAGTGATTTGATTGCGTTCATTGGGGGATGGGGGTTTCCTGATGCTGTGCCAGTGACAGTACCGCCTCTTCCTATTCCTCTAATTCATCGGCACTTTCGTTGCTCGGAATACCCTTGTGTCCATGCATCTGTTCCCTGTCTCCATCAGAGATGGGCGGCAGAGTTCCACGATCTTGGAGTTTATCGATCGTGTTTTGCAGATCCACACAGTAGTTTTATTTAGAAACTAAACGAAGAGGAACAAGGCATGCAACCCATGAAAAGCTCACTCAGGCGAACTGTGACCAGACCTTCAATCAAACCCCCATTTAGAGTGTAAACATACATTTTACATTCCCACAAATCGATCACGTCTTTTTGGACAGTAATTAAACGATTATTTGGTAAATTAAACAAGCTTTGTAGATCGCATGTGGTGACCTGTGGCGTTGTGGGTATGTGGTTGGACTCCTATGCACTTGGACCTACCTATCTGGGTTCGATTCCTGGTACGACAAGAAATACTTTTCACGGCCCCACCTCTTTCGAGTCACTGACAATGCTCAAAGAGTATAACTGTCTAGAAAAAGCTTCTCAAACTTGGCCGTTCGGAGTCGGTATAAAACAGTAGGTCCCTTCCACTGGTGATAGAACAATAGCACGCACAACACGAGTGGTTGCTGAGAAGCTAGGCCCTGGCCCTTTACGGGCTGTAGCGCCACCCATATTATATATTATTATTTGTAGATCGCATATGTCAACTCTTCGGTTGCTTGCCGCCTTGTTCTCTCTGATACTCCTTCAAACGAAATGTACGTTCGATTTGGCCATCCAAGGAAGCGTCTTGCCTTGTTATGGACAAGGTTTTGGAAGTTGTTCGTCCTGACATGTTATAAAAAAAATAGTGAGTGCCGTCACCAATAAAAATGTATCCTACACGAAGAGAAGCAAGATTAGATCAGATCTTTGCAAGGTCCAGAACCCGTGTCATCTAGAGAAGCAGAAATGAATGACGTTTCAAATTGAGATCAGAGGGGATTTTAATCCGTCCAACTGTCCAACAATGCTGCAGACGGCCGACTGCAGACTATACCAACATCTCATGGAGTCAAACCCGGCCAAAGTGTTGTGTGCGACTCTGAGACGTGAATGGTATATGATTCAAATCAGCGTGAGGTTGAACCACACATCATAGTCTATGACTCAAAGAAAAGCCACAGTGCTTGGCCACTTCGTCAAAGTGGCGGCACTGTCCATATGCGTGAACTCAATTAGTGTCGAACTCAAGGCGTTGGGTGAATGGATTCCGTGGCGGGAGATCACGTTAGTCCAAAAACTCATTTCAGCGTTAGCTGTCACACACGGTTGATGTGAAAATTTAAAAAAATCCTTCTTTGAAGATTATCCGATAAGCAGCCTCAAATATAGGCACAATAAAAAGTTTTGATGAATACTTCTCGAGTTTCAAAATTAGCTACGCTTAGTATACATATCAACGCCTGCGTCATACAAGTTCAAGTTTCAGCACAGAAAAAATCAGCTGCATATTCTTGCATATTTCGGAGATATGATCAAATTGGTTTCGTTGTATCAGATTGTCAAAATACGGTTTTGACTTTGGTCATTTTATAAAAGTCATAATTTCTTGGCTAATAATGCTGGGCAAGAACGCAACTAGGATTTTCTTTTTAGTAGAAATATAAATCTTTCTTTTAAAATAAAAATTAAACGAATCCGTTGACGGAGCTCTGAGATATTCAATTTCTTAAACTAGTACACTAAGTAAGCACAACTTTACACAACTGTGTTTTAATGTTTGTTGGACTGTAGACAAAAATGTCCAAGGTGCTTTGATGGAAAAGCCCAGTTTATCTGAAACCTAGAATCGTGCTCTAGTCGTGGTGTGAAAATCGTATCCATCTACTGACAACTTTGGCCCCAAGAGCCTTTTAAGTGTGGCAATACGTTGACATAAGCTGTAAACCACATATTGTGCAAATTTTCTATTAGAGCTCCAGAGGGACAGTATTGATGCAAAATGGAATGGGATCAGTTTTGAAATATTAATGATTATAAATGCGGATGTTTTTATCTGTTGTTTATCGTGGTGTCATAAAAGTTATGTCCGGTCCGCATGTGGTAATGTACATAAAAATTGCTAATTTGGTTGTAATTACTAAGTTACTGGATTCATGACTTCCGCGATCGGATTTTAGTTTCTAATTATCAAGATACAATTAGGGTTCTGAATACATTCAAAAGATGTTGAAAACCTGCCCGTGGGGTAACTATCAGAGGATGCTCAGTAAAGTAGAAACAAAGATTATGTGTATAATCGAATTCATAATACCCCTTTGTCAACTAATGAAGATGGTGCTCATCAAATGCTGGTATCATCGGATCCTTGGATTACAAATTTAAGGCCTGAACCAAAAACGAAAGATTTACATCCATTAAGCAACGAAGCGCAAGTCTTATTAGACTAAATAATATAAAATGAAATATATTAAATGATAGTAAATGATTTTATTGAAAAATAAATGACAATGTATGTTATATACGAGGGGCGTTCAATATATTCTCGGTATCGGGGTGAAGCTGTGGTTATATATATAAATTGACTTATTTATCAAGTAATTATTTTAGTACATTCATGTAAAATTTCATATAAATGTGATTAATAATTCGCGTTTTATATCTAGTTAAACAGAATACCCATTTATTGCCGACTTGAGTTCTTCATCATCCGAAAATCATTTTCCACGCAGACCTTTTTTCAAATCCGGAAACAGGATATAATCACTAGGGGCAAGGTCTGGACTATAGGGTTGGCGTTGGATTTCTTCGAAACCACAATCTCGCGCCCTCGCGTACATTTATCAATTGGAAGATTTAATTCAACATCAGGGATAAGATTAGGAAGATATTTTTTCCACTAAAATAATATTTTATTTTTTTTAATAAAATTTTTTGCCATCATTTGACCATAATACAAACTCGTCCCATTTGCAATATGTTCTAAATTTCATAGAAATCAGTACACTGGTCTCGATTTAAAAGATTTTTTCAGCTCACCCGTACAAACCATGCCACTGTGCGCCGCGACCTAGCGGGTAGACTTCTGCCCTGACACGAGCATCTTTCATAATTCAGGGCTGCACCTCAAGTCATTAAGAGCGCCGTACGTCCCCTCTCCCGGTTGTCGAAGCTGGGCCAGGTCCACATCGAACAGTCGCCCCAACCATATTACTGAACTGATGACGATGGAGAAATCGGTCTTAAACTGGCATATACCCATCTTGGCTTACAGTTCTCCCTGATCTGGTGGAAAGCATTGGAAGAAATATATTCTCAAACAGCAAACCAAAGGTCGGCCTGCCTTAGAACCAGCAGGTTGTCTTAGAACAACACCGACAGCGGCACCCTCACCACGACCTATTCTGCAGCAAGCAGTGTCGGAAAGGTGGTATTTTGGAGGGATAAACCATACACTCACGCTGCCACACTAAAAAGTCGAACTGCAGCCCAGCACATAAGACAAACAGACTACTTACCACACAGGTACAGTCTTCTGTGACCACTTTGAGGCATCTCTGGCACTTGGAGTTTCTCAAGAACCCGAATTTGAACTGTTTATCTTGCCGTGATTAGTCGCAGGCCAGTGGTGTCCCCTCTGGTCAACCAAACAAGTTCCCGCAACCACAGTCAGCAAACTGTGTTAGACGAGTGCCCTCCCTTTAGATGAACCACGTTCATGTGCAACCTACGCAATGTAAGCATGCTCAAAAAACACAAAAGAAAACTTTTCTCCATCTAATTAGGACACATGCCTGCGCCCCTCCTCTCCAAGTATCCAAGTCGAAATAAATACTAAACACGATTTCGGATGTCCCACCACTCCTGGCCATGCATTCGTCGTAAATCCGACTGAGGACCATCGAGTGGGGGAACCAGTTCGTTGGATTCTCTCAAGGACAATCGACGCAGCAGCTGATCTGATTCACACGGTCTCACGATGCCGTATCTGTTACCAAGGCAAAGAACATCTCCACTTCATCCTCGATGGGGATACATCCGTTCGTCGTGTACGAAATCGTCAATAAATATTCCCGGAAAACCTTTTAATGCATGCTACGAGTACAACGGTCACTTGAATTTGCATAAGAAGGACTGTGTTCGCTCTGCAACTAATCCTCGCGCAGTTCTTTGCTCCCGCTTTCTGTTCATCCCTCTGCTACGCTCTTTGATTGATGCTTTCATTTGAATTGCAAACTACCGCCGCACTGGCGACGAATTGCCTGGGTGGATGTTCAAATGTGGGAGCATCGGTTAAATTGGAATTGAAGAGCTTCTAAATATTTGCCAAGTTTTTTATTCGAATTCAGTGAAAATCAGAGCTCGTATCATTGATCCAATAGACTGGCAGGGAAAGGGAAAGATAACGTGTGCTTAATGAGACATGACTGGTTGAGCCCGGATGAGTCTTGTGAAACATTCAGGGGCAAATGATGGTGGCATTAAAGCGGCGTTAAGACCGTTCGAAGGGACATTTTATTTTAGCTATGCACGAGTGTGCGTTGAAGGCAGTGGGAATGTGTTGCGACAAATACCCACAAAATCCCTTTGAAAGGCTTTCCGTACCGATCCAGGAGCGATAATTTGTTGAGCTCCTCCTCATGCGAGGAGTCGGCCGTTGTGAAAGAACAGATTTCACATGAACTTCGTTTTCTTTCCTCGACTTGCCCTTGGATGTGGACCCAGTTTCTGACGCAACTACTTGTGCTCGTACGTAGCTTGGGTATGATTTTGACCCGACATGCGCCACAGCCACCAACATCCCTGCTGTGACAAGGAAGGACACACATTTTCACGTAGAAATTAACGCTGCGTGCTTCTCACTAACTAGAAATTATTTTTTAATAATTTCCACATTTTCACCAAGCCGATAAATGATACACGATGAAATGGCAAATCGTACTGAATATTTTGACAGCTGGATATCACAGGTAGCGCTGACAGCTGCTGAAACACAACAGGTGGAAAAACTATCATTGCCATCTGGTCACCCTTTATTTGGGATGTGATCTCTTGGACTTGGACTTTCTGGGCCTGTCTTCGTACCAAACCCAGAATACCCCAGTTTTGCTCTGTCTGCAATGTGAAAGGCTTCGGATATGTCGATCGAAAGGTAGAAGATTTAGCATGACATTCAGGGGGTCTAAAGCAGTCGGCCTTAAAGCGCGTGTGGTGTCTAATGTCTATTCATCTACTTTGGCAACTACACGCATTATTCCTGATTCGCAGTCAGGATGGTCCATCGTTTTATGGCGACCTCGGCGTTTGAGACGCCTCTCCTGACAGTTGTCAGAAGCTTGAAAAAGAAAAGGAATGAAAGTTGGTGTCCCCGAAATCGAACGTGAACATTTATGGTCGTACGAGTGAACGAGTTTACCGACTACGTCAAGTTACTCATGCTTCTCAGTGAATGCACCGCGAAAATGACAGAACAATTAAACTTGGTGTTTCCGGAATCGAACCGTGAACCTTCGTAGTCGAGGTTACTGGTCATTCTTCTCAAAGGACTCGTTTGCCTCTAGGGCCCCTGCGAATCTTCCACGGTTCGTTTTGAAAAATTAATGAGGCACAACAGAATTCCATTCGCATGACCTTTAACTAACTTTCTCAACATTTGCACTCAATTTTTGTTTTGTTTCTTACAAGTCCCAGGAGACCCCCTTGCCAATTGGAGCCAGGACACTCCCTGATGAGCTGCCCTTTTCACGAGCCCCCACCTAACTAGATCGCCCAACACCGCCAGACTTCAAACTGATTAAGCAACTTTAATTCAAAAAAAAAAAAAAAACAAAACAATTCCAAGGCCTGCAACGTGGTTCCCATCGGTCCCACAACTGGGACGAGGCAACCTCTCCCAAATCGTCCTTGTGATGACCTAATTCCCCCACCGCTATCGGATCCTTGACGGTATAATTTGCTCATAATCCGTGGTGTGGGACTCCTGAGCCTGGCATTGCCTGTTTCCTGGAGAAATTTAATTTTGCGACAACCAAATGAGGAACCAAGTAATTTCGCTTTCAAGCGGAATGCTTTGTGATACCGTCGCCGTGGTCGCGTGTTCGGCAACAATGAACAGAGGAAAAAGAAAAAAAGAAAAACCATTATTATCTTCCGCTCCACTCTACAAATACCTGCTGCGACACCTTTTCACCAGCCTCCACGCCCACGCGATGTTTCGTTTTACTTTTTCCTATTTTCTTCTCACCTTCCTCCGCCAACCAAGAGCTCACCATTGTTTTTTTTCTTTTTGTGATTTTTCTAGGCCATTACAAGATCAGCGAACTGGATAAAATCATGAAGGAATTGCATCTAAACTATGGCAAGTTGGTCAAAGTTGGAGGACTAATCGGCCACCCGGACTTGTTGTTCGTATTCGACGGCGATGAGATCCGGAATGTTTTCAAAAAGGAGGAAGCCCTGCCACACAGGTAAGTGTTGTAAATACGACGGAGAGTGGCTGGTGTGGGTGGGGAGGGCCGTCCTCCTCCTGACTAGCTCAAGTGGAAATAATTAGAAACCTTGAACGAAGGGTTTGCCGCTGCTGATGGCAGTGCTTCATATCGAAAACTATGTGTCATTACGGTCTTTGTTGGGGGGAGGGGGGGCCTTCATATGTGCACTTGTACATCTGAAGAGGAGAGGAGAGAGACCACTCCAGCTGGTATTAGCAATGTATGTTCGAGTGCCGAGGAGGGCAGGCAGGAAGGCAGGATAAATATCTATCTTTTGGGCTGGCAAACACAGCAAAATAACTAGTAAATCGGTGTTTTCTGCAGTTCACAACCACACCCACCCCCCGGTTCGATGCACCTCTCTGCAACTCGACCAACAGAATGAAAGCCAATTTCATGGGGAAACACGCTCATAAACAAATATTGAAGCAAGCTGCTTTTGAAATCAACGGGTTGGGCGGGGTGGCAGTGTTTTTGTTTCGTTATTGTTAGTTTCGCAAACAAACGGCTGCGTGAGTGTGTTCAGAGAATCATCAATTATTGATTTCTAATAATAGCCACCGATAATGTAGAAGGGTTTTCAATTTTCATGGATTTCTCTGATTTTTTTTTTTTTTTGCTGTTTTCCTTCCATTTTACGTGTGTTTCCAGGCATTTATGGGAAATTAATTTGAAGGCCTCGCCTGTGAAATGATGGAGATCGGCTGAGAAGCAGATAAACTCGTGAGTTTATGTAATTCCACGAGTGACTGATGGACTTTTGGTGGTCCTTGTCGGAGATGGAACTGCACGTAGGAACATGTTTCCAGAGTTAATCATTCGATTTCAACAGAAGGAAATGAACAAACGCGACAGGTGCGGTGGGCGTAATTTATTCGAGGCCACCCGAGAAGGAATGTGAGGCTACATGAGGGAATAACCTGATTTCTGCTCAGGTCTGCCAGCTGCCGTAAGCAAATGTGGTCCGAATGGTGATTCAATTTCTTCACTCGTGGAAATTCAGAAATTCTGGGATTTTTTACCATTTTTGGTAGTCTCACTGGTTGCTGTCGGGCCACAGACACATCCCTGGAAAATGTGAAGCGGACGAGGTCGTCAGACGTGCCACAACTCCGCCTCTCTCCACTGAAGGGTGTAAGCGGATTACCACCTGCAAGCAACACAACAATACAGCCGACCTCCACAAGATGGTGGAAAAGCATCAACTGTGAAGCAACCGCAATGAGTTGTCCAGAACTCAATTCGCGACGCTCCAAAGAGCTATCTACCGCCAAACAGACAAAGCAGAATAATCATGGTTGGTATCATTACGGCACGGTGTATTGCAAGAGCACGGTGAGTTTAGTTCCACGAGTGACTGACGGCCTTTTGGTGGTCCTTGTCGGAGAAATTACACGAGAATTTTTTTTCGAGGCTAGGAACTCGTGATGAATGATCTGCAGAAGAGGTTGAAAGCATCGCACATCTTCTGTGCCACAGTCTGACCTTGCTCGGCAGAACACTTGGAATGCACATTTTTAACGATCGACATTCTTATGGAAGGACTACATCGCTGCTTCGATGAAACAGACTGGTTTCCCAGTAGTTTCTGATCCTGCGTGGCATTACAATGTGTCGGTAGTTCTAAATGCTGTCCTAAGACACCGTTACCTAACCGGGTAGCCTGACTGTTGGTTGAGTGTTGAATAGAGTTTTTTTTGTCAATGACACGTATGCACAAGGAGGTAGGGCCAAAGAGATGAAGAATAATACAATAGTTCACCTTCCAAACTTCGAATAGAGCTCATTCCCCTAGGTCGTGTACTGTAGTGTTCCAAAGAAGAGGATTTTCAGATCACCAAGATATAGAACAGCTACAGAGGACTTTGCGGTAGACTAGATGATGCTGCCTTCCTCTCTAAAGGATGCTCGAGATCACCAGATGTGGCAACAAAATTAGGCAAAATCTGGAGTCATTGGTTGCCCAAATAAACGATCAGAATGGACGATTAAATGGAGTCAACCACTCCAGCTACTGAGAGCTTCAAAGGATTGTTGCTCTATTCCATCAATATTTTCCTGAAATGATTTTTATTTCGATTCCAACGATTCCTGGAAGAATACTCTGTAACTGTGCAGAATCCAAAAAAAAAAAACACACTTCGGGTTCAAATTAAGGAGACTTCAACGTCCAGCCGAACTCTAGTCCGTCCTTGGTTATCGTAATCAGCCGCAGATAGTGAATTCCAGACATCTTCAACCAAACTGTGTGTATGAGTCGACAACGAGATCAAGAAGTGGCCTTCGCATTTATACGAACAATTTGTATCTTCATGCATACCCTGTGCAATCGATTTACAAGTAGGAACTGAAGCCTACCGACCGGTTGATTCTTCGAAATCGTCGAAATTGGCGAATTTTGATTTCTTGTCTTGTGGGTTGGAGCGAAGAGAGCAAAATAGATTTCATTAGATTCTCCACAGAATCTGTAGAGAATTTCTTCTGACACTCAGAGTTTCCTTAGGTGCTCCCGGAGTCTGTAGCGTTTTGATGCAGGCCTCAAATTTCTTTCGGTTATACTGGTCAGGGCATGTTTAATGCCATGAGCAGGTTTCTGCCAGGTTCCCTCTTTCTAGTTCCCTGAATTCTTCTCTGAGGACGTGATCTCCTACAGTTCCGGTGCTTCGTAGCTAGGGAGTCGGCCATTTCATTGCCTTCTATCTCCGTGTGGCCAGTTATCCAGCTATGTTTCTTCTACTCAGATCTTTGAGCTTCGGCAGGCATTCTAGTGTCATGATAGCGGTTCGACTTTCCGACATTAATGCTACGTCGCAATTGGTATAGTTTCTGTCAAGATTGATTTCAATGTATTTGAGCTGGATCATGGGTTCGAAGTACTTTGTCCTGGATTCGAATACTCCTGCCCCTTTCAGTTCTTGATCCGTCTGTATACCATTTTACCGCATTGCTGCTCAGTCTGTGGACTATGGATTCATTGCTCTAGTCCTTGTTGGTGCTGAGCTTCTTATGGAAACTGAACTTCGAGGAAGGGTTGCAGTCTTCAAACCTAGGTCATGGCCAATCCAGTTCGTCCCGAAAAATAACCTAATCTGAGGGCCTTCTCGACCAATGTGACGCGCAATATAAGTGGGATCTCAATCAAATTGATTCTAATAGTTTGGTTGAAGCTGACGCCGTTGTTTAGTAAAATGCAAGGAAAATCATCAATTTTAATTCACCACTTGATTCAGTTGAAAGTTACAATTTAAAATACGTTGCATTGGTCTGCTTTTGGTGAGTATATTGTCATCACATTGTGATGGATGGCTAAGAAGTGGCAACAAAAAGCACTGATTCATCGTAAGAATGACGCTAATCCTCATCGCAAGGGACTGCCTATTAACGTCCCATATGACAACGCGAATTTCCATGGTCATGACAAGTCTTATCTCTGGAACAACTGGATTGCTCCTCAGTGCTCAAGGAAATTTCATTTTCCAAGGAATACAGATAAAGGTTGCCTTACGCCGCATCATCCAAAGCAGAATGACAGAGACCCGTTTTTAAAATCTACCCTCGACACAGACGTCTACAGAGCAGTAAAAACCTCCTATTCCTCTCCTCCGACCTACAGGCCAACCTAACAAATTCTCATTCAATTGATGACGCACGTCTAAATTCATTAAAATTGGCTTTTAAATCATCATCTAACCACAATTCGAATGAACTCCATTTCCAATCAAATAAAATCACTTTTTATGCATCCTTCGCTCGATATGCGACTCAACAACCAATTTTACATCGGTTCTAATTGAATTCCCACGTTTTCCAATCATTATCAGCCATAAAATCGCTTCGGGACACCAACAGGACATCAAATTGAAATCGAATTCTCGTGGGCGAAATAAATCCACTCAAATCATTTCACAATTTACTGCATTTTTTTCGCATAAAATTGGTCAAAAACTTCAAATCGATTTTTCTTCATTGAAATGATGTCCTGTCACTGGTGCCGAGTGAAATTGACTTAATCAAAGTGAATTGCCTTCGAATTTCGTCTTAGTTTTGTATAAATAAGGAATAAAGTGAGATTTTCGATTTTGGTGATGTCATTGAAAGTATTTGTTAATTGTGCGTATCTGGCAATGACTGACTGACATTACGTGGAATTTTGTATGGACACTGGAGCGTGTTACCAGGACGATATAATGGGAGCAATTAATTTATGCGTCGTTTTGGCGGTTATGGTGTTGTGCGTCGTGTGTCTAGGTTCGATTCCCATCCGCACCGCTTTTGAGTCACTGACAATGCTCAAAGCGTAATAAATGTCTGTCTGGAAAGGGCTTCACAAAATTAGCCGTTCGGAGTCATCATGAAAGTGTAAGATTCCTCCAGTCACTAGGGAACAACAACACGCAAAACATGAGTGGTTCCTGTTGAAGTTAATCGTTGGCTCTCTACGGGCTGTAGGGCCAACCATTATTAGTCTTTGATGAATTGTTTGGAATCTGATGAGAAATATGCCGAGGGTATTGCTTACTACACTGCTTGTTAGGATGTTTAAATCAATCGACGTCTACCGCAGAAAAGGACAAGACGAGAATGTCAGGACTAAAGCTACTGATGTACTGGCTAACTGTTTATAGACACTTTTAAGCATCTGGAGGAGATGTGGGCGCATGCACTAGGTACAGTCCTTAAGAGAATATTTGTGATACGCTGGAAAGGGTTGTCGACTTCGCCTCCAATGTCGTAGTGTTCAGTGTCACAAATGTAGTGAATGTTGAGCTATATTTTTCTACGACATGGGAACCTTTCAAATTTATGCTCCACTACGTTTGAGTCACTGATCAAGGAGTACGCCGTTCTAGAAAAAGCTTCTCAAACTTAGCCGTTCGGAGTCGATATAAAGCTGTAGGACTTCTCAACTCGTGAGTGAGCTATAGCACGTACACAATACAAGGTGATTATTGTAGAAACTACGCATAGGTCCACCATTGACTGTAGCGCCACTATTTGTGCATTTCGAGCACGTGACGAAAAAGTGACCAACTCTCGACTGTTTCCCATTCTCAGAGTGTCCATGGCCTTGGCAAGAAAACGATAGACTCACCATCAATGGAATCATCAATCGTCTATACACGCCGTACATTGAGCTGTTTTATGAATTGCTGTTGAACAGGTCTTGTATCCATGCAGCGGTTGAATGTCTTATTTTACATCATTCCACACAAATCTGTAAAATCATTACATAGTGCATAGAATGCAAGCTAACTTCATTAAGGATAGCCTGTTAACATTTAAGTGGCGTGCGCCAAGGGTCCATTCTGAGACCCATACTTTTTCCTGCCTTAATGTGCTTCCATCTATCGCAGGTGTGATCTGTAAGCCCAGCTAGTCCTCTGCGGGAACGCGTCCATCATTCTCCAAGAAGATTACTGAAATATGTACGAGTAAATGAGTGTGTACCTCGAAATAAGGTCGCACTTTTAAAAAAGCGAAGACGCGGGAAGCCTTTGCAGTGTGACCAGATAAGAACGATTGGAAAAGATGTGGAAAGTAATGACATGAATGTAGCTTAATTTTGAAACTACATTCATGCCATTCTGTATGGAATAGCACATCTTTCAAACGGCCACCTCGGCGGTTTCCCCGGAAGTGCTTCAAGCGGTCGGAGGACTTCCTACATTGTTCACAATCATAATCACACTTAACCCTGACGGAACACCAAAGACGAAGATTAGGCTAAGGTTGTTGATTGCCAGCAACCGACAGTTGTGCTAAAAGAACGTGGGGAACCATGAGAGGATGGAGAAAGCCGGTACAGACCCTGTTCAGGGAAAAGGTTTCAAGCGTGATGTGATCCATCGGTCATGCGAACTTCAATTCGCCTGAAATTGATGGGGCTCTTGAAGATGATGCTTCTAGACATCAACGCTCGGTATTGCACAGAAATTCTAAGTCGCATCTTCTTTCCCTTTGTGAGCGGGGCAGACCTGGGATTCAAACAACTGGCTTTCCGACTAGCGTCATGTAGGTGACTAGCTGGCCTTCAATTGTGCACACTAAGTTGGCCGCCGTGGCGTAGAAGCGTCGACTCTTACGCTACATATTCTAGGTTCAATCACCGAATTTACCAACTCCCACAATGACGGCACGCCTCTTCGTCTTGACGACTTTCTCAAACTTCGACGATTGGAGACGTCATAAAACTGATGCGAGCTACAGTCACTCGGGATAGAATACGATTATTATAAGTTGGTTGATGTCTCGTATACCAACTTAAGTACAGGCATCCTTCCACATACTCGGTGTTGAAGAACCACTAGCTCCACCAGGCCCAGCCGCCTTATGCGATGGACGTTGGATCCACACAACTTCTACTCCAGAAGCCGGATCAAGGATCGCAGATAGAACTTTTATGCCGAAGAGATCAAGGACTTCTTCATCGGCTCTTGAAATTGTTGATGCCTTTGCCTCTGCGGCACTGGGATGATCAATGTTTTGTATAAAATCAGCTTGATCCTTCGACAGATGGCCATCTAACTCTCGAGCCGAAGGAAACAGCGATTGGCTGGAGTGTTGTGCATTTGATCTCGACACTGGTGTCTGCTTGCCGCTGAGCCGGAGCAGACGAAGTATCTGGCCACATCAGACTCATAGCTGTCCATTGTTACGCTTTGTTTAACAAGACGATGTTGTGTCCTTTCTTGAGAAATGCATGTACTTCGTAGTTGCCCGGCATTCGCCGTCAGATCCACTCACGCCATGGGAGCTCGATGCATTCGACCAATAACGCAGAATGTCATTCATGCTAACAGCTAAATGGAATCCTGGAGGACCGTGCCTCCTTAATGGTTGCCTGGGAATTTTGCCCGATTTTCTCAAGAACCTTGTTAATGAAGTCGCATGACAACGCTAGTAATCTAAAATGTCACCAAGCATAGCCGACATCAGGTGCTGGACAGAATGCTGAGGAAGTGTCTGCTGCCCACGGTTGTGTACAATAGAACTTGTAGGGAATTTTACACTACAATGCGATCAGGTGCGTAAATGTCGTCTGCCATAGTTTTTGTGCTCGCAATGTGAGATGACTTCTGATCTGAAGTTCAGTTCTATTGAAGAAACTCAACGAAAGACACGCTTCCTGCTCTTCTTTGACTTGGAAGGCCCCCGTGGGTTAGTCACCAGATTTGATGGAGCAGCAAGTCTTGCACATCTTGGACAGGAATGTCAAAACTAGACTTGGCGGTGTATCGTCTCGTCGCTATGCATGCTGTGAAACCTTGAATTTGACGATTGAGTGATTCTGAATCTAAGTGAAAATTTAGTGAACGAAGCAGGTGCTGAAAAGAACTTGTAGAGAGATTTAGTTCCTGAAGGGGTTGGAGGTCGTTTGACTCTTCAAATTAGTTAATCAGATCTCATTTGAATTTCATTCATTTCCCAAGAAGAGCTACAAATTCAGCATATTTCCCTCACACAAGATAGCTTTCCAAAGATAATCAGATACTAATTGCATTTCCACGTATTTCTCCATACGCCCAAATGAAATAAATAAATTTGCAAAGTAAACAGCTCTCCCACCCCATTGGGTGGTATCTTCTTTTCAAAAAGATCAGCTTCGTTGTGTGTGTGTGTGTGGGGCGGTTCACTCGTGAAATATATTCACAATCCCATTCCGAATAACAAATGAACTGATTCATATCCCATCGCGAAAATAAAAAAAAAGAAAAACGCCCGAGGGAGTGTTGCAGAGATAAACGAACGCGGCACGGTACGGCACGGCACGCCACGCCTGACGCAATTCAAATGAACGAACGCATCTTTTATTGTTTCCTTGTTTCTTGTTTAATGTTTTTCTTCTTTTCTTTATCCTCGCCTTGACCTTGGTTTAAGCAGAGTATCTCGTAACGCTAGTAACTCTTTAGCAATCCGATGGATCTTTGCATTTGCTTTCCTTTATTATCCCGTAAATCGTCCGCCGCGCAATGTAATGACAATCATCTCGGATTGAATGCATGAGAGCGGTAAATCGCCAAAGATTTGTGTGGCCGGATGCTGCTGCAGTCGTTACACAATCGATTTATGTCCACATTCAGTCGGTGTCAGCGTGAGTCAAGGGGCAACAGAATCGATTGTGTGCTCGACACAAATAGACACAGTCAGGTAACTAAAAGAAAAGAGTTAAATCTGTTATTTGTGCGATGGCGACGGGGGTGGTGTCGGCTGCGCGGCGTCGGTCTATTTTATGTCAGGCAATCGTTAAATCAAACGGCGCCGGTCTGTCTGCACGCAATATTGAAAGCGAGCGCCGGTCTAACAGTTGGCAAGCCACAAGAACATACACACCAACATTGTTCGAGGCATATTTTCACCTGACAGGTTGTAAGTGGTTAAATGTCAAACACTGTGGGGGGAGAGGGCATTTCTTCATTTTCCAGTCCCACTAAAGCGCCCGCTGCCTTTCACGAAATTATTGTTGTGCTCTCTGTGTTTTCTTTGACTCTGGCGTGTCTAGTTCGAGGCACAGTTGCACTGTAGCTTGACATTGACATTCGCCGGTGGTTGACTCTGCGAAGTGGTACTTAACAGATGCGGCATTTTCACGTCATTTTAATCTTATTAGGAGGTGACTGCTAGGTTTTTTACGGTCCTACTTGGGTGGCGCCTTTGACATGTTGAGGGGCATGTTGCGTTGACAAGGCGACTGAGATTAATTTTCTCGAAGTTTTCGTTTTCATTTTAATCACTGACGCAGGGTGTATCGTTGAGTGAGTTCAGAACTGCCAGACGTGTCAGGGCGTAGTTGTTGCTTATTGGGTGTGTTCGTAAACACTTATGTGAATGGTAAAACACTAAATTCGACTGTGAGTCTTTTACGGTGAGACGCACAATCTACAGGGTGGCTCAATTAACTTGTATGAAATGTTGGACACCAGAGGACTTATGGTTTGATTTTAATGAAGATTGAAGATTCTAAGGACGAACAAAATTTGTCACGGCAGCGGGAATGGATCAAACAGCTCAGAATCGAAGTGAGGCAGGGCACCCGATATATCAAATTCGAAAGGGCGCCTTCCAAACGTAACACTAACTTGTGTGCATCAGCACAGTCGGACTAACCCCAGAAATAAGGGAGCCAAGAGAAAGCCGACTACACAGCCGATTGCCCCCTAGTCTATCGACGAATTTGACGGATATTCACCTATTTGTTGACAGTTATGTTCCAGTTGCCTGGAACCCAGAGGAGATTGATATTGAACCTGCTACTGGCCTGTCTGAGTTCTTCTTTGCACTGTTGCGCCAATAGAAGTGTTTATTGAGGAGATGACCCTTGCTTTGCTGTCACTGCAGATCGCATAAGGGCAGGTGTTTACATGCTTCTCTGATTGCTAGCACTTCAGCATGAAAGACACTCGAGTGATCTGGGAGGTGGTAAGAATTGAAGATATTGAAATCCGCCAAGTAGATGGATCCGTCTGTGTAGACCAGAAATTGGTACTCTGAGGCGAGTGATTGATGGGGGTTAGGTGCTCAGGCAGGAGTTGCGGAGCTCTGATGTGGCCATACGGTCTCGTTGACCAACCTCCCGGTTCTCTGAGTCTGATTGCGCTGCACGTGACTACATACTTACTTACTTACTTATCAGGCCGGCGACACATGGAGGGTCCGAGCCTGAGCAATTGCTGCCTTCCATCGTTGGGCACGCTGCTTCCAGTCATCAAGACCAAGCTGTCTTGAATTCGCGATTACTTGGTCTTTTCCTTTTACCGGAGATTCGGTCTACCTCTTCTTCTAACGAACCAGTAGGCTCGGGTTCAAAGACCCTCTTTGCAGGAGCATTGTTGTCCATGCGCTCGATGTGGCCCAGCCAGTGCAGTCGACGGATTTTTGCCTTCAGGACTACATCCACATCCTGGCACAGCTCGTAGAGTTCGCTGTTATGTCTTCTCCTCCATTCGCCTTCCTCGCAGACGGGACCATTTATCCGATGCAGAATTTTTCTATCGAAGGTACCAATAATCAGCTATGCAGTTTTGCTTAGCGTCCAGCTTTCGGCTCCATACAGCATGACTAAGTTTTGTAGAGCATGATTTTGGTCCTTCGAGTCAGAAGTTTGGAGCCCAGTTGTTTTGCCAAACCGAAGTAGCACCGGTTGCCAAGGGCGATTCTACGACGGATCTCCACTGTGATGTCGTTTGTGGAGTTCACGTTTGGTAGACAAACTCGTTTACTACCTCGAAACTACATACTTGATGTAAAGGTACAGTCGGAGGAGGTGTAGCAGAACGTTCAGTGCTTTCGACTCCCCGGAACTTCCGACTACTGACGATCTCTGCACTTTGTGGAGTTGGTTTAAGTTTTATGTTTTGCTTAAGGCGGAGGCGGAACACCATACTTGTGAGCCGTAGGTGAGAATGCGCCGGACAACAGCTGTGTACATCCAAAGGGTCAATTTGGGTTTAAAACCCCATCTTCTGCCGAAAGTTTTGCTGCAGGCGTTGAAAGTTGCACTTACATTCTTAACCCGGTGTTCTATATTTGATTTCCAGTTGAGCTTAGGATCCATGATGACGCCTAGGTACTTAGCACAGGAGGAAAGGAAGAGGGTATTTTGGTGAGCCGAGGAAGCTTTTCACTTTCACTTTTCATTATATATATTATATGCATTGCACGATATTGTGGTTGCCTTGACGACCGTTAAATAATTCACCTCGGTAACTTGGGGGGAAGGCAATCAGCTGTTAGGAAGAGCTCCTACATACATATTCTCGTGCCACGTGTCGGTGAATGGAAATTGAAATTGAATTGAATTGAAGGGAGGTAGATGTCTGATTTCTCTATGATACTTTATTTTCGACTAACCCAGGTCAACTGTCATCTCATTCGCTCGGAAACGTCAAAAACGTGCCGAATAAAAGTCGAATAAAGTAGCTGCAGGAAAGCAGGCGAACTTAAATCTAAGAAAAATATGAGTAACCCGGTGGTGATTTCAAGAAATAACATCATTAAATAATACAAATTTAAATTCTGATGATGTCAAATTGAAAACTCATGGATTGGGGCCTGGATTTCGAAATGAAGAATACACAAGCACTGCGATGGCAGGTAGTTCAATGTCACATGGAAATTGCATGATGCTCATAGATTTGTAGAATATGAGAGTACCTCGCTTCTTGGTATTTCATTAATAATTAATTTGTTGCTCTCTGATTTCGCAGTATTTCCTTTATAATAACGTCCACAATGACATTTTCAGCGCCATGGTGATTAGGTAAATACCTGTTACATGCTTGTCGGCTGTGTACACACTTTCGTATATGACTGCGTTTATTAAGTCACAAAGAATGGTAAAACAAAGCTCGCAGCCGCTGGAGAAGTATGATATTTACCAGATGGTGGGCATCTTCGGCTTCCTTCTCATCCAGACAGCTTCTGCTGAGGTCATTGGTGAAGGTGCCGAGCAATGTCGCATTTTCGCATGCTCTGCAATAAGATGTTAATGAAAAAGTCCTTGGTCTTTTCGGAGAAAGGTTCTAGCGTTGATCTGATCTGCCACGAACTGTACAGCGACATGCGTCTAGCCAGGCGATTACAGATTCAACGACTAAGATGGCTATGCCATGCACACGTGCATGGACAACACGGCTTCAGCCCGAAGAATCTTCGACTCCTCGCCAGAACACCGAAATAGAAGACGTCCACGAAATCGATGGCGCACACAAGTGGAGAAGGACATCAGCCAATTTGGCGTGCGAAATTGTAAGCAGCTAGCTAAAGAGGCTTGTTAGGTGCCCGTGGCCACTCCAGATTATAGCGCCAGTGGAAGTAGAAGAAGCTAGTTTCTGTGGAGATTTTGAAATTATCCATGCCAGACCAGGACTGGGGTGGTCAGTGCCTTAGTCACATTTGCTCTTCGAGAGAGGCTCTACTGCTCAATTGCCTCTTGAGCCCAAAGAAACGTCGATTGGCGTTTAATCTCGTGACTGGCGGTATTCGCCATTAACTGCCTCGAAAGTATAACTGCCTTTCGTGACGTTGCCGTCAATGGTGTGTGTCCTTTCTGCATATACATCGTTTTGCCCTCATTCACCGATAAACTAATTTTAGCCGACCATGTCGTCCGCGTATGCCTGCCAATTGTACAGATTTTTGGAAGATCGTACCTCTTCCGTTCGCAAGTGAAATCTGGATGCACGATGTTGAAGAAGTCACATTAAATGAGTCGCCTTGTCTAAGATCTTTTTTGACATCGAAGGTCTCGGTGAGTTCTTTACCGATCTTGGTGGAGCAGTGACAATTCTCCATTGTGATGCATAGCCTGTGTACACAGTTTACCAAAGAATGCCTAGACATGGAGCTGTATTGCTCGGCTCTACGCATGAGTGGCAGACGCGTTCCTCAAAGTGACAGACCCGCTCCACAAATTCATGACAAAAAAAAACTCACGAGCTCTACCAGTAGCTATCTGCGAACGTAGTTTTCCAAAAGTTCACAATTCATGTGCACAGCGCTTAAGGCAGTGTCCAGTGACGACATCCTCTAACCGCACTGAAGATCGACCTTAAGCCAGATCAATCTTCATGTGGTACAGATAGTATCTGCTGCCCATCTTTTAGCCCGTGACACGTGTAAAGATTTCATGGCAGTAGCGACGGGTGTGTGCATATTACATCATGTTCAAGATCGAGTGAGTGCGTTAGCTTTACAATTTTCTGAAA
Source organism: Eristalis pertinax (assembly GCA_907269125.1). Taxonomy (NCBI): domain Eukaryota; kingdom Metazoa; phylum Arthropoda; class Insecta; order Diptera; family Syrphidae; genus Eristalis; species Eristalis pertinax. Next base: position 33,323,292 of record OU026148.1, read on the forward strand.
AATTGGATCGTGATGAGATGAGAGTTCAAGGGTCCCATTGGCCGCCTGATTGACGGACGCACGACCGGATATTACGGCCCAACTGAGCTAGGAATACTGACGAAGACCACAGTGAACAGGAAGTGATTTTTTGAACGGACTGAGGTTTAGATCTTAGGAGACTCGACTCCACCTACCCACAACCTTGTCTGTTGCCAACTGTCGCAACACCGGAAGGAGGCGGATATTGTGTCGGCTAAGCTCAATTCTTACAAATCAAGCTTTAACTACGATCGATCATCCAGATTTCTATCGAAATCTGCCTTTTGTTGTGGAGATCTCATACTTTTCCGCATTTACAACGCAAGTCCGTAATCGAAAACAGGAACAGGTCTTGTGAGACGACTGTTAAGAGCAAATTTCAACAGCATTCCATTTTAAACAACGTCCAACTGAACCGCTGCATTGCAATTTGCCCCGCACTCAGAGACATTCATCACGTCTGTGCCAGTCATCCATCTGCGGAACCTCACAACTGTGACACTGACAGCTGTCATGATGATGACTGACCCTCAAGGTCCGTACTTTACATCAGATCAAACCGAAAATTCAGCATTTTTTTTGAAGATAAATGCCCAGGCACATCGTTTTTACAAAAATGCATGACAAACAAACACCGTGCTGTTAAGCGGAAAGAGAAAACCCAACAAAACCGACTACTTTGGCATACAGCCTCCGTCGTGAGGGGTTACGTAAAGATGTCATGATTGTGTTGCTAATGAATTTCCATTTTTACCAGCTGCCCGCCCCACAGTACAGCCCATTTGTCTGACTTAACACAACAATGCAAACAAAAGTAAGGAGCGATCGTCGTGCGTGTGTGCATCGTTCCGCCTTCCCAAAGTGATGCCAGTTCAAAATCATTGACATTGACTGTCAGACGTGAAGGAGTCTCTCGTCATTTAACAGAAGTGATACCAAGTGGTTCCACTGTAACCAGTTTTTTTTCCCCGTAAATTGGCTGCAGAATGCAGTTTGCTTAATCGAAGGTCACGTTGTCGTTGACTGGGCACGCAACGCCTCAAGTGTGTTCACTCCCAGAAAGACAAGAGACCCGACTTAAGTGGTTCCTCCAGTGAACACTTGTTACGGCATCATTGGCTATGAAATACGTAGCAACACCAAACTGAGATGTAATTACGTGCTGCGTATGGAGGGGGGGATACAGCAAAGAAATCAGCAGACGATGGGGCAAAGAAAACTAATTATTCATGATTCCACTCCACAATCCAGGCCGTCGGCAGGGACCGGGCCCGACGCTGCCTAGAGAGGGTGGGTTTAGTTGCAAAAGCAGTCATGTTTACAACGGATCCCTTTGTTGGCTTTTCCGAAGTTTGTTTGACTTGTCGATTTCGCTTCTTGCCCGGGTTTGGGTTGAAAGTTGATGCTACACGTTCTGCGGAACAATGCTATTATCGTCCCATCTTGCGCAGTTTGCGCCAACAGACAGAGGTTCCGTGGCGCCCGGGTTGAACAGGGGGTAGGGGGTTTTAGGAGATTCATGGAAATGAGGAGGAAAAGTTTTCAAGTAACTTGAAGTGAGCCCATGCCAAGTCATATTTAGAAAGGAATCGAAAAGAATAAGTGAGGTTTCCGTCTAATTATGCAGCCGACTCGGTGAAAGTAGTTGTGCTGGGCGTGGGGTTAAACTGGGTGTGGACCGGCGAAGTGGTGCAAAGTTTCTCAAAGCGAATGATGAACATGAACGGAGCTCTGCTGATATTAGGTCCAGTTGCTTGAGTTGTTTGAGTTATTTTAGGCAGCGAAAGTTGCTTAAGCGGCCGATGGTTGGTTCCTTTCAATATTTTCAACTTTTCTTTGACGTCGATCATGATGCGCGGGAGGAGTTGGTGGACTTTGTTTAGTAGCCGAACTTCACAAATATCAGTCAATGACGAAAACAGACTATCTATCGTTCGAAAAATCTTCACTCATTTCCTCCCTGCGATGCCGGGTCTCGAGTGTCGGTGGCATGACCTAAAATTATGGTTTTTAATCAACTTTGATTCACCAATCACCATCATGCGAAGGCACTTTCTGAGAGTCAAAATTCGAATGGCGGCTAATGATGACTCAATTTCAAGTTTCACGACAGGTCCCAAGCAGCCAACTATAGTCGCTCCGAAGATGGAGCATTTTTGCTTTTCAGACCGACGATGTGTGGAGAGGAGAATCCACATTTGCTGGGAGCTGTCTCGGGAAGAAGTTGAGTTTTGATAAAAGTTTGCGAAAAACAGCTAATTTTGAACAGAAAATTTCGATCGACCAAAAATGTATATTTCGATGCTCCTACCATGCGCTCATCCGACAGCAAGTAGCTAGATGTGTGTACGCCTTAATTAGGGACCTCAACACGCCAAAGATTGCAGAGAGGTAGATGGGTGGACGGACGTGAGTCAAGTCTCACTTAGGTCCTGCTCGATCCATTGTGACTTCCGTCATGTTGGTGTGTTGCACAGCCTTATAAATCAGAAAAGACATTTTACTGCAATTTTGTGGTATCCTGGAGGTCTTGGAAGAAATGTTCCATGTCTCAAATAGCAGGGACTGTGAGGAGTATCCTCTTTTTCTTCTTTGTCACCGTGGCCGTGCACATGAAGTCGTTGGCTAGCTTCATTTCGTGGTACTTCAGATGATTATGTCCAGTTAGTGCTTCAACTACCATCGCTAGCCGCACTGAATTAGTTTGGCGGTTTTTGCACTGTTCAACTGGGGCCATAACATCCGAGTGGTCCCACAGTCGGTTAGAAAGTTCCATATTTTATTATGATCGTGTCTTGTCATCCGCAATAGGTGGTTTGATCCATAATGTTGCCTGGGATGTGTCGGTTTCGGGCTCTTTCTCGGCAAGTTTATCCGCTATATCCATGTGACCTCGGACCCAGCATAAAGTAATCGAGTACTGAGTCGCTGTGTGGTGAGAGCCTTTAGATCTTCCCTTGGCTTTGATGGCCGAATAATTGCCAATTAAGATGGTCGGTGGTATTTCCAACAGCCGGTTCCTTGGCTGCCAGGACCTCCGTTTGCCATAATCAGCGATTCTGATGGAGCCGTGAATATTTAACATTTCGGAGAAGATGCCCGTGCTTGTGCCATATGTGTAAACATAGATGGTCGAGTTGTTGATGTTTTTCATTTCATTTGTACACCATTCCTTCCTTGTTGGGAAATGCCAGCGGAAGAGTATTTCGAGTATAGTCGCTTTCAACTTCACTTTGGAATCTATCCAGTACACTTGCATAACCAGTAGTCACGCTTGGGAGCCAGCAAGAGGATGGACAGTCGTCTGCATAGGATTACTTAGAAAACCACCTTTCCGTCTAGCGCTAATGATGATCGAAAAGTTCACATAGTGTACGCTGGTGTGGCACTCGAAGTGACAGCACCGTGCCATACAAGAATCGCAGTCAATGGAGAGCGCTACGGATAATATAACAAATCTCTTATGAACAGACTTCTAGTCATGGATTGAATTTCTTAACTTTGACAAGATTTTTCTAAAGGGTGTTTTTTTTTTTGGAGGGTATAAAACTATTCATGTTGAAATGCCAAACTAAACTAAAAATAAATCACTTGACAGCTGACAAAAAATAGTGTTGCCAACTTAAAGTTCTATACCAAAGTTCATACCAAACCAAACAAAAAAAAAAACACCCTTTACATGCCATACAAGCTGCCGGACAATCGAGTTCAATTTGCTTTCCCTTTACGGAGATTCGATTTGACATCGTTGTACACTCTTCAATTAACCGCAAACCGGCAAAATTTCTAGGTCTCATCATCAACGACAGCAAACTACGAAAGGCTCAGGAAGTCCTCCTCCGCCCTTTCCATTGCCTGCAAATGGGGACTACAGCCACGCACTGCTCACTGAATATTGACCTCGATTGTCCGACTGACGCTAAAGTACAGAGTCTCAGTTTTGGTGGACAGCACTAAACAAAGCTGTCAACTGCAATGCACTGAACCGGGTGCAAAGACTGAAATGCATGCTTATCAGCGGGGAAGCAGTATGTGCATCAGGGGAGGATTCAGAAGCACTACGGCGGATCCACTTCATATACTCCTCCACCTTTACTCCGTTGGAGCCTTTCGCACAAGCAAATAGCAGCCCGCATAGCACGAATCTCCAAACTCACCATCGGTCACTCACTTATTCTCAATTTCCTTCCCAGTGACACCGATCACCTACTTCTCTACCAACTTCCCTTCCAGCTCGGACTGGATATCTGACAATCTGACGGTGCACGACCACGTCCGTATCTAGCCTATCCTCTCATTAAACTTCCTGCGCACTGTAGCGTCTTTCAGGCAGAAGTCCTTTCGCTAAAAGATGCATAGTGCTGACTCAAAAACAATGCAATATCCAATAGAGAGTGAAGCCGCAATTAAATCCACTGGACAATGTCAGGGGATTGTCAAAAAAAACATCCGGCTGTCTCATAACGAGATGACTGTGCCAGGCCAGGTAGTTCCAAAGCCGATTGAGCTAGCTAGGTGTCGCACATCCCCCTCTCTGACACCGGTAACAGATCCTTTATCCACACATATTTTGAATTTACACAATCCAAAAAATCAACTAGAAGACACCACAAAAGGAGATATGGCCAGCACTTAATCTCAAACGACCACTCTGTCCGCTCAGACTAAGCAGACTAACAATGAGGTATCCCCTCATCGGTGTCATAAGTGGACACACATGGCACACACGGCACCCGGAGGATGGGTGATGAAGAGGAGGTAGAAACTACATATCACCTCGGCTGCTCATGCTCACACCTACGGCAACAACCTCAGCGAACTGAATGGCGTCAGTATTAGCCAGGCTTGACCGATTCGTCACCAGCACCAACTGGTTGCTGGCACAAGTCAATCCGCGTACTACCACAAAGGGTCAAAGTCTGACTGCTATAACCAGCGTCCCAAACGTAAACAAATGTGCTGCCATTATGGGCTACTGCCAAAGCAGCAGATGCAGCATTTGAATGAAATAAAATTCCGTAATTAATCGCAAGTTTTGCTCTTTGTCATAAAGACACAATCTTGAACAGACTGCGTTTCGAAGCCCAGTCAAAAAGAAACCAACAGATGGTCACACAACTTTTCACAAACCACTTATAATTCATACCCGCACCACCTTGACTTGTGGCAAAATGCGAAACGGACACGTGGGTTGACAAACCGAACACCAGCCTCGTGGGAGGAGTGAAGTTTAAGCATCCATACCCAAATTTCCATTCACCGAAGGACATCCAACAAAAGTTCAAAGACCTTCGTATCCTGCACCCTCGCACATTACATTGCCGGCTACTATAAGTGATTGCTATTTTGACGCAGTCCCCACTGAAGGGCGAGGCATTCATTGAATCTCTCCACTGAATAGTACATTGACGTAGCCACGCAGCCCAAGTGGAATGTGATGTGCCGCAGCAGAAAACCACTGGCAGAGGAGGATTCAGGCATGCATTAGAATGACCCGAAAAGGTCTATTCCGCCGCCTGCGTGCATAATTCATGAGCCACGACGAAGAGAACATTCGGTGGTGGTGGTTCTACTTCATTTTTGTTCGTTTCTTTTTGTGTTATTTGCGTTTTGCGGATTCAGTTGACGTTAGAACAATCAAAATCCAGCACAGGCACCACCTTCCGCATTCTGTGCAGCGAACTGAACTGAATGAAACGCAGCGCGAACTTTGGAAGGACTTTGCGAAGCAGTTGCTTTTAATTAATACGAGACTCGAGACAATAGATTCGGTTTAATTTTCAGTTTTACCTTGGATTGAGGTTGGCAATAGGTACTGCCTTTCATTTTCTCTCTCACTCGCCCTTCAGATGGATTTCGTTAATTGGACACGACCTGTTGGCCTGAGTTGCTCGTTAATTAGATTGACATTCGGAGGCTTTGATCAAGAGCTCATTACCTCATTCCGGTTCGATTCCCGCTGAACTAAAAGTTTGCCACTGTCAACATGGACCTGACTCTGGGAACCACGACCAGGGCTGAAGACGTTCACCATTTCAAAAGCGGGTGGTCAAATAAGTCAAATGTGACACGAGCCATCGTAAAGTTTTCCGTTTCAAAAGGGCGATTGTTGAAGCGTTTGGTTTTTAATTGTCATAATAAACGGAGGTAAATCGCAAAAACGTACACAATTTTGTATTGTAGTTGATAAATCAGTACTTGCCATTTAATGTTTGGAGATAATTTCATGAAAATATTGATTATGACTAAGATTTTAGTGGTCTCTAATGCGGGTTAAATTTTTAATCACTTTTTCATGCAGAATGGATTAACTTACTAACTAATAACACGACTAATGCTGTCTTTTAAGGCTGCAATTGACGCTGATTTATAGGCATAGACGAGTGAATTGACGTATCCCTCCAAAAAAAATACTCTAAAAGCGTCTTACTATACAGACGGCCAATGCACCGGTCCAAAAACATATTTTCGAAAAGCGCACTGTTCGGGCTACACAGCACTCACTTTGGAAAGATGTTTTCAATATTCCCCAACGTTATTCAAGCGTAAAGCGATTCATTTCGTTCTGCGGAGGTATGATACTGACTTTCTGTCAAGATTTCGAGCAGGAAACAGGTGTCAGTGTCAAAATAACTTGGGACTTAAAAAAACACCATTATATGGCCCACCCTTTACTGTCATTGAAATCGAGACACCACCCATATTGCGATTGTATTCGACCACGATCTTCGGTCGGTCAATGGTCGCATGCCTTGTGTTCATCTTGTCGTAGTTTGAGACTTTCACACAAAACTGAAAGAAAGTGTGACAACCGTTTGTCTTTCCAGGCGACTGGCCAGGGTCCATCGTCAACATACTTAACCCAGTAGCCGTGTTCTTTATTGGACATCGCGATATCGTATGCGATTTCGACGAACGGTACCAAGAGACTTAGAATGCTGTTTGGCCAGATATTCTAGGAACCATGAAGACTTAAAATTGTTGTCCAAATACAATCGAACGTTTTGATTTCGTGATATTTCACGAGAAAGTCTGACAACAACATTCGATGCAGCACACAAGTCCGGCTCACTAGACTCAACTGTATTCTTTGCTCTTGTTTCGTTCTCAAATTTGTATGCAAATCCATATACGATACGTTCTAATGGTGTTACTGGCTATTTTCGACCGATCGATAATCGATGCGTATCCACTGACAAATAAATAACGAATTATAAAAGCTATAGGAAAGTTCAAAAAAAATCACATAAAATTCAGAAAAATTCATGAAATTTTTATTTGAATCGATAGTACGGTCCATATAATTTAATGTTTGAAGATTATTTCATGCAAATGTTGATCTTGACTGCGCCTCAAATGATCCATCCGCTTAGTCCAATTTTGGCATACTCTTTCCAACATTTCGTCCGGTATCTCACGAATAAATACTTCAATGTTGGCTTCCAATGCGTCAATTGAAACGGGCTTGTCTGTATAGACATGAGCTTTGACATAGCCCCACAAAAAATAGTCTAAAGGCGTTAAATCGCACGATCTAGGCGGCCAATTGACCAGCCCCGAACGTCAAATAAAATCTTCACCGAACTCGCCTCTCAATAAGTCCATTGTTGCACGTGCTGTGTGGCATGTGGCACCGTCTTGTTGAAACCACATGTAATGCAAGCTCTTGCATTTTGGGCAAAAAAAAATCATCTCACCCATTCACAGTTACGTTACGTTACGATTCGCATCATCTTTGAAGAAGTACGGTCCAATGATGCCACCAGCCCATAAACCGCACCAAACTGTGACTTTTTCTGGATGCATTGGTAGCTCTTGCAATGCTTCTGGCTGATATTCACTCCAAAATCGACAATTCTGCTTATTTACGTACCCATTGAGCCAATAATAAGCTTCGATTAAACTGACCATATAATGAAAGAAGCGCGCGCTGAACTTTCTTAACAGAGCACGCATTTTGATAATAAAATTCAATAATTTGCAAGCGTTGTTCGTTTGTAAGACGATCCATGGCTAAATTATAGACCAAACTGAAGATGTTTGACAGTGAAACAAAACACGAAACGTGCGTCAGCTGTTTAAACCAGTGTTGCCAAAAAGATAATAGCTAAAAAATCACCATTTACAAGCATAGTAGGCACCTAGGTGTAAGTACCAGAGCGTGCCAGAGCGTTACATGAGCAGAGTAGTTGATTTGTGCTTTCTACCTCCTCTTCATCCACGCAGCTTCTGCAGAAATTATTGATAACCAGGCAAATAGCAGAAGGACGATAGCTGCTTGCTATCGTCCTCTAGTTCTCACTGATTTATGTACAATTTGCCACTAATCAGCGATCAGCGTAACTATGGAACACAACGTTTGCTTCGTTTTGTTCGCATCTCGGCCAGGACTTTACACAAAACTGTAGGGCGCCATTTTTCAGGTTACTAAACGATGTTTTTAAAGCATACTCTTGAAATTAGCAGATGCCTTATCGCAGTTAGGGCTTTAAAAATGCACTCTGTGAAGTAGTACCCAAAATAGTGAGACTTACCCCTAACTTAACCCAATGCAGTGTTATAAAAATGATTGCCCAAAAAGTCCATTTCCTGACTGAGGCCCCGAGCAACCCTTGTGCTGTGTTATTTAGTCTCGGAACCACTCATAAGAACACCCTGTAAAATTTTAAATCAAGGCACGCCATTCATCATTCGCCAGCACTAACTTTTCCTTGCCACTAATAAACCCAGGAAAAGACAAAATAAATTAAGCAACTGCGCGCTTCTTCAGAGCCACCTTCATTAAATCCATCCTACACCACGGCGCGTAAAACTTCATTAGGCCGGAACATCATGAATACACGATTGACACACACGCACCCACTCACTCCTTCTCTCTCTCTCTGAATCTCTTTATGCCAGACCATCAATGCCGTCACTGAAGCACTACAAAGGAGAACTCCGCAGGGATTTCTTTGGTGACGTTGCCGGCTTAATTGGAATGTAAGTAATGAATCCTTAATGAAGAGCACAGTACATTAACTCTGTTCCCCTACCCCCTCCACCACCCGCACAACGGTCTTTCACCAGACATGGCAAAAATTGGGAAGCATTCCGGCAGGAAGTTCAACACATTCTTCTCCAGCCCAGCACCGCCAAGAAGTACATTGCCCCGCTTAATGAGATTGCCTCCGAATTTATGACAAGGTATGATACACCGTACAAGCTGCCTTTTTTTTGTCGCTCATAAGCGAGGTCATTTGATTTTCTCTAGGATCGACGAGATGCGCGATGAGAATGATGAGCTACCCGGCAGCTTCCTGCACGAGCTCTACAAATGGGCCCTGGAATGTAAGAGCACACGGGGCACCTTGCCCCCTCCCCCAATCAAGACACACTCCCCATTCACCTCCTCGCACTTTCAGCTGTCGGCCGTGTTTCGCTGGACACCAGACTCGGATGTTTATCTCCGAATGGCAACGAAGACTCACAGAAGATAATCGACGCGATAAACACGTTCTTCTGGGCGGTGCCGGAACTCGAACTGCGGATGCCAATTTGGCGGTTCTACCCGACGAAGGCGTATCGCAGCTTCGTCTCGGCACTTGACAGCTTCACCGAGTGAGTATTGCATTGAAATGAAATGTTTGGTCATAGCCTGGAATCTGATCGTTGCTCATGCAGAATCTGCATGCGGAACATTAGCCTGACGATGGACAAGGCAGACGGACGCACGGTGCCCGGGAACGAGGCCGATATATCGATTGTCGAACGGATTGTTAATAAGACTGGCAATCGTAAACTGGCTGCCATTCTGGCATTGGATCTATTTTTAGTGGGTGTGGATACGGTGAGTTATAGCAGACGATGACGCGCGCTCGCTGGACTCATGCGTGTGTTTTTCTCATTTTGCAGACGTCAGTGGCGGCTTCGTCGACAATCTATCAGCTGGCGAAGAATCCCGACAAGCAAGAGCAGCTCTTTCAGGAGCTAAAGTCTATATTTCCCAATCGGGAGGCGGAAATAAATCAAACCGTCTTGGAGCGGATACCCTACTTGAGGGCGTGCATCAAGGAGACTCTGAGGTATACACACACACAGTGCCGCTGTGCCTCTGGCGGTGGCGAGTGAAATATTGATGTTTGATTTTTGGTTTTTCCCCCTCTTTTTGCTTGGCTTAGGATGTATCCAGTGGTGATTGCGAACGGAAGAAACCTGCAGTCGGATGCAGTCATCGGCGGATATCACGTCCCCAAAGGGGTGAGTTCTTTTTTTTTTGTTTTTCTTTCTTCTCTTATTCCCTTTTTTCTCGTTCGTTTTGCTTCATTGAACCTCGCATCTGGTTGTGATCGGATTAGATGAATTCAATTCCATTCGTTTGAGTGAATGGAGACAGTTGGAAAATCTGGGAATCAAACTGACGTCCCACAAATCCCACCCGAATGGTGAATGGATGTGCATCAAGCCATTCGGAATCATTCAGATGTCGTGATGTGCTTAATCTATTCTGAAAATGATTTCGAGGTGCGCCTGATTGTGGCGGATGACTGCAAAGCGATTGAGGGAATTGGGTTGAATTCTTTAAAATGCGCTAATGGCAGCTTGATTGTGTATAATTTTGAGGTAATCTCCTTTCACATCGGTCTGTGAAAAGTACGAGAAAGTATGGGTGGATCTTTTTTCCCTCACGAGAGAACATCAATGTTCTGTGTCTGCTACGACTAGGAATCTGCCTAGACTTCCACCTCGCATTCAGACGTAGGCTTCGTGGATCGTGGGGGTCCCATCGCGACTGATTGCGATTTCTAGGCAATCAACGCTTACCGGAGCGCAACACTGTTCAATTGGAGCGCCTTGGACGAATTTATTCGCCGTCTAGCCGCCGAAGTTTTATCTTCCAAGTTCTTGTACACCGGGTGCTGAAATGTCAGACTAATGAATTCCTCCTTCAAAAGGGACACATATTCTACTTTGATCGCCCTCCGTGAGCTGATGTTCTTGAATCCTTCACATAGAGGCCCGATGGCAAGCTTAATTGTTTCAACAAATCTAAATCAAAGCAGTTTGCCGTCTCCGTCGGAGCAAAGTGTACTATGTTGAATTTATACCCAGTTTCCGGCTACTGATGAGTGCTGGAGCTAATTTCGAAATCATTAAATTGTGCCCTGTCCACTTGATTCGAGATCTTCGTACTATGGAGCATTTGGAGACCACGTCGTTTAGAGTCTTCGGCTCAATAGTCGAGATTTCTGCAAAAGAGCAGATGTGGCTTTTGTGACCTTCCCCGTTTTGACTTCAACACTTGAAGTGTTTTCCTCTAGAAAAAATGTATACGACACCCTCATCGTCAAAACAAACCAATTATCTTCCACATGTACCTCAACGTCTGATTAAATCCATTTGCCAGTACCCACGTCCACGCGGGTGCATTATGATGCCTTCGACAGAAACGAATATTGTTACAGTGAACTCACTTCGGTCGCATGTCACATTTGAGAACAGTTGACATTTCGTGCCCTCAATAATCCCTTTGAAACAAAAGAATCGCCTTCCACATAGCGACACAATCGAATGTCGTTGACGGTAAAATGTCAACTGAGTACAATAATGGGCACCTTCTGCGAATAAAGTACTTCCTGCCAGCAATTAAAAGCACAGCCAAGGCACAGTAAAGGCATTAAGCCCTTCGGCAAGGCGCCCATGCACACAAGGCTGCTCGCTTCCTTTGACACAAGGTTATCCCGAATAAAATCAGTTCTTGATGAAAAACCAGCCCGTGGCCCGCAAACGCCTCCAAGCGGTAAACTCGTCGTTTCCGCCATCCGCTCATCCGTTTTCGCACGACTCTCAGTGTGTTTTTTTATTCATTTTCGGATAGATAGTCAATAAACTGATCTGTTCTTGTTTTGCTCCATTTTTTTTTTTTGCTGAATCATCCCCGTCATCGTGGGTGTTGACACACTTCCAGGGCACATGTCGAAAACAAACGAGGTTAACGTCGATTCATTAAAAAAAAAAAACCTCAAAACGCTAACAAAACTACGAACTGCGAGCACACATGTGCACGAACAATTTTCGCCAGCTTGAAACATGTGGTGGCACAGAAGTACAAACCGCAAGCGTGTACTTCCGCTAGTACACTCGGAGCAGACAAAAAAAGGGGAAAATGGCAAGAAAAACATAAACCTGTAGCGGAGACCTCATCAAATGGGGGAGAAAAAGAATTAAATTACTTTCGTGAATGTTCAAATGGATCCTTCGATAGATTAGGCCACAACAGACGTCGATTGGAAATGACACGTGTGGACGGGTGGCGGGGTGCGCAGAAAACAAAACAAAAAAAATTAAAATTACTGCCGATCAATGAGCGGAACGTGCCCTTAAATGTATTTTCGAAAGGATTTTATTGTTCGGCTCTTCTGAAATGACACGGGTAACGAGGTTGGGAGAAAGAGAGTCGCTTAAAGTCAAGTGATTGATTGACGAAGGGCAAGGGTGAAGACCACCCCCTGGTCTGAGAGCTCGGTTTGGTAAGGCTTTTCGCAAATCCGACACTTTTAGGCTCAAGTAAATTATGTTCTTCTTCGGGTCGTGCTACGGTCTGAAGGGGAAATGGACCCAGCTTTTGCAGCGAACACTCATGCAGGGCATCACTCTGACTTCAGAGAGTTGGTGACGTGAGAATGATGGTTGGAACATCCACAATCGAACAGCGTAGGACGGGTTCTGAAGGAAAATGAGAAATCTGTTCTACAAAAAGGTTCCAAAACTGATCAATCTTTTTTGACAATTATTTGCTTTATTGAGCAGAGCAAGCCTTGCGATCAAATATGTAATGTTACCTTATTCAAATGACTGCCTTGGTTGTCCTGGAACTAGACCAGCTTGTCAAACCCAGTTTTTCAACACGATTTCGATGGTTTCTCCCCCTATTCGACGAATAGCTTGGCCTGTCCATAAAATGCCTGAATCGTGTCTAAATCATACGCAAGGAATCGATTTTCAATGGGAGGTTGGTAAGCGTGTTTGTCATAGCAACCACTGCCACCCACTTAGTCCTGTTCATTTTGATGTCACCACACCGGAAATTAAGTTCGATTTGCAGAAAGCCCTAACATTTGGCAAATAATCATGTAAACGCTGAAGTTTCGCAAAGGAAACTCGTAAAGAAGTGCTGTATTAGACCCAGTTCGTCAAACTTGCAGTTTTCGACTGCCTGTGGGACTATACAGAGGACGCTCGTATCTAAGATGACGCACGAAAGGCCTCAACCAACTTGATGCAGCCACAAGTGAATACAGCCAGCCAGAGGCATGCTGGTAAATACCCAGGTCCATCCCGGACAAAGAAGAAGAATGCATTGGTCACCAATGTAGTTCATTGAACGTATAACTGCCAACGAGGTTCGTTCAAGCGATGAACAGATTCGTGGTGGAAAGTATTTGAATCCACCTCATCCGCATACAGAAGTCGTTCTAAATACCAGACCTGTGATATAAGCTTCAGTAATGGTAGCCGTATCGCCCTGCAACTCAACAATTCTTCGCAATCACGTGCAGGACTTTTGATCGGGCATCTGTTAATAGCAGTCTTAAAAAAGATAGAGGGTGTACCGATTCAATGCTAATGACATGTACGCTCCTAGCCTAGCTAATTTGCCGGCTCCTTCGTTGCTCAACTTTGAATGAGATCGCATTTGAGCAGCATATCCTGGAGAAACCTATTATCTTGGTTCTGCCATCTTGGATTTTCATTTAAGATATCAATGAACACAATGAGGGGACTCTAAGAGGGCTCTTGAATTGATTTTGACTTCTGCCTGGAATACATTACAAGACCAAGACTCTAGTGTCTGCATTCGAAAGTGGATCGAAGACTCAGGACGAGATGGTTGTACCAAGGCCAAAAACTCGCCTGGTTGCGCTTGGGCATAATGCCTGATGAGTTAGAATCGATGGCGGAGGATCGAGTGGCCTGCAGAGTAGTGGAGCATGCGAGTCAGAAGATGATGATGATGATTAAAGATCAGTGTAAATATCCAAGACGGCAGGTCGTCCAACTTCGTCAGTTCCCTATGTGCGATCTTTATTGGTACCTCACAATCGTCGTGTCAGCCAAGTAAGACCACGGAAACGAACTTGAACTTTGTGTGCAATAAACCGATTGTTTTAAGGCGTATTTTGCAGTCGAGTACAGATGTCTTTTGTGGATTTTAAAATGGCATTCGACACAATCATTCGGAAGGCGGTCAATCTGGAAACCAGTATATGAGTTCGGACTGCCTACAAGAATCATAAACCTCATGAAAGAATTCTATGTCAGAAATTACCGATGTCCGATAATCGACGAAGGGAAACTATCAGAAACTTTAGAAATTGAAACTGGGAATAAACAAGGCTGTTTACTACTGTCCCCAATGATATTCCTCGTGGGTCTATGTGTTTACCAAGGTTCTGCTTAATCACTTTGGCCTTGTGCACAACTACGCGAAATTACATTTCCAATGGTGTAAGTGTTATGCCATTCGGTTGAGTAGAACGGCGTATAAGTGTACCACAAAAATCGGGCAGAACGTATTTATATACAGACGAGAGAAAACCTTGAGATACAAGGAAGGAAAGTTGACCTCAAACAAAATTTTCAGAAAAACAAAAGTGATGCAAACAACAACCAGCAGCTAGAGGTGCACAATAAATTAATAGAGCAGATGGACCAATTCCAATACATCGGAAGCCTCGTGTCTAAGAGGGGCGACACAGGCGAAGATGTAACCAGTTGGATAAGAAAGGCCAAAGGAGCATTTGCACAACTGACACCAGTGTGACGTTCAAACCGAATAAGGAGAAATACCAAACTTCAGATATTTGAAACAAATGTCTAATTCGTACTTCGTTATGGCTGCCAGACATGGAATGTTACTAAGACGGTAACTAGCAAGTTGACGGTCTTTATATATAAATGTCTCCACAGACGAAGATCGAGAAGACTGAGAAGAGCGAATGAAAATCCTATTGGAGACGCCATCAAGAGAAGGAAGTTTAAGTGGATACGACAGACCCTAAGTAGACGCAACCGCAACATCTGAAGTCAAGCTAAAGGCGGAACCTCTAAAGAAACAGAAAAATAGGGAGAACTAAGATAAATTCGAAGAGGCTGTAGACAAGGAGATAAAAAAGGAAGGCAAGAATCGGGGAGAAATAAAGGCATAAATAAAAGCTCTATTTTGAAGGAATATACGGGCAGGTGCTTTACGGACTGTTGGGATTTGGCTGATGTATTGCCTGTGTTCTGGCTTTAATCACAGACCACTGTGGGTTACTAGTGAATTGACCAACGACGATTCATCTCAGTATTTTTTTTTTATGAAATATCGCCTCTTGAACGTTTGACTGCAACATTTGGATTTTTGGCATCATTTTTTCTAAATCACAGGCAAAAGTGAACAAAAATGTCTTTCAAGTGTCAAAATGTCAAAAAGTCTTTCAAGTCGAAGTCGAAGTGACGAGAGCACACGAGCGAGTTGCGTGCCTTGTCGCAAGAGCGTTCGTCTTGGTCGTACGTAGTACATTGTGCACGCCGCTTATGGCAGAGTTGCTGCTGCTGCGGGAAAGGGCAATCAATGCTGATGTACGACTTGGAACCACTCCGATCGAGGATGTCGTTGTATTTGATCGACTGGCCATTTATTTCCTCGGTTGAGCGATACTCAACAGCAACTGACTGTGGAATCAAAAAAAAAGCCAGTAGGCTACGCAATGGCGTGCAACTTGATTGCTTCCTCATTCACGTGTGCCACAGCGTCTGCATAACACGACAATTAAAATGACTTCATTGGCATCACTTCACACCCAACTAAGCCGACGAAAACTATTCAAACACCTCACACCATCGACTTCCAAGCATCAACCAACTTGACAATGGCAGAAAGAAAAAGAAACCTTCCATCAAAATTAAATTGATTTAAGTACTCTCATGTTGCACTGCAAATTTCATTTGAGTACCTGCAATATGCGGCACGCCAATGACATTCATGCAACGGCAAGAATTAAGCGCAAGCCCCCCCCCTAACCCTCCAGCTTTCATACTCGCGAGAGATCCTTCAGGCTGCATGCACTGCAGGGACTGCATTCTAGCAAACAGGATACACTCATTTGCCAAGTGTTTGCCTACTCAGACAAATTGGACCCTGAAAGCCACCACTCCGCCATTCGAGAGAACTCCTTTTTGGCCCACGACGACCGTAGAACATTTTTTTTTTTTTTGATTGGCTCAGTTCTGCTGGTTTCTCTAGCGTCGCGTACCACTTGGTGCCTTATTACTTCCATGCACACCCACTGCCAGCTCACCCGCACTAGCCGTCCCTCCGCGAGCTGGCAATTAACCTACTTTCCGTTCAGCCGCACAAACACACACTCAGCCACAGTCCCCACCCCGGCCTTCATTTGGGATTTCAATTTAAAAGGTAATTTCGTTGTCGTCCAATAAAATGATTCATATATCTTTCTTTACGACGGGCGGGCGTATCACGGCCCTCGTGTATTATTTTGCATTGCCCAAGAACCCCGCGAAGTGAGCCCATGTTCTGCACAACAGGACCGGAAATAGGGATCGCAGATCGCCCTGGGACGGTACTGGTGGCGAGCTTTATTGTATTCTGCTAACAGTTTTTGTCATTTTATGACCGAATCAGAATCATCTGCGTGTGTGTTTTCTTGTTCCTTTGCAGACGCACGTCATATTTCCGCATTTCGTCGTGTCCAACGATCCGGAGTACTTCCCGCAGCCGAAGCGCTTCATGCCCGAACGCTGGATGAAGCACATCAAGCCAAGTGAGTATCGTATCCGCCGCCTTCCGTCTGCCTTGTGTGCTGTTTGATGGATGGCGATGATCTAATGTTTGGCTTAATTCAAACCCGTTCGTCTTTCGTTTCGTTTCAGGTGACACTTGCCCGCACGCTGGTCAGAAGATTCATCCCTTTGTCAGCTTGCCGTTCGGCTTCGGTCGGCGCATGTGCGTTGGACGGAGATTCGCTGAAATTGAATTGAACACCATTCTCGCAAAGGTATGTATTACTCTCTCTACCACGCACACAGACGCCAAACTAACGACCATCGGGTTGCGTGGGTATTCGTTGCTTGTAGATATTCCGGAAGTACAAAGTGGAATACAATTCCGGTGAGCTGGTCTACAAAGTGAACTCAACGTACATCCCCAAGTCGCCGCTGAATTTTAAATTGACACTAAGGGAGGAATAGCCATTTGCACTGTTGTGTGAACGCCCTCAGCGTTGTTTCCCGCCCGCTAAACATGAGTGACATGCCGTCAAACAATTCTGCCAATTGTATGCTGAAACGAAGAGCGCGTCCACCACACAAATCGTTTGACTCTACTGTAAATTGTTCTATTGTTAGATATATGCATTGTAAATTAAAACAAAAAAAAAAAATTAGCTTTAACTTTACGAAGGTAGGTGGCTGTGTAAAAATAAATTTTAAGGAACCCTTTGCTACTAAAATTGAAGTTTGACTATGAAGCGGTGGATATGATTTGTAATGGTAACTGGAGTAGCACAGACAGACGTCTCAGAATAGGAGAGGAGGAGGAGGTGAACGCTATATTTTGAGACACAATCAACATGGGGTTCGACGTGGCTTTTGTTTGAGCACCTGGATCACTTAAATGATGTAAGTGCAATTCTGTCGTAATCGATCAAACTTTGACAGAGTTCTAATAGTTCCACCATTCTGACTCTGGATAATGTGAAGGATAAGACGTTAGGTAGAATATGGCTGCCCTGGCGAACTCACAGCGGTGGCTCATTTATAACTATGTTACAACCCTGAGATGAGTCCTCCAAGTGCACAAAGAAGTGCTTGCTCAGAAACTGCCGTCTATTCCTTGTTTGGGTTGGACACTCGCCGAGCAGATGTGGGAAAGGTTATATTTCTTCCTCGTCTCCGCAGCTTCAAACGCAATGTGTGTGTGTCAATGACAAAGTGGCCAATAAGCACTCCTACTAGCATACACTACTACTTCCTTGTGACAAAAACTGAACATTGTTGTAGATCTCTTCTTGGTCTACGTCGGCAATAGACGGCTCTCTGTTGATCCAATGCCCTGACTAAGCCACCGATTTCTGGTTCTATTCAGAGCTCTGTCTCTTCCGGTTTTTCCGGAAACTTAGCAGCGTGTAGACATAAGGGATAGCTAGAGATTATCCTACATCGGATGCCTTTTTCACTTTTGGGTTACCTTGGATGACAGATTCCCCCGATAGCCAGCTTAAGGGCACCGTGATTGTCAATAATATCTCATTGACTGAGATTGTCCGACGCTACGGCTCTGATTGTGCCTTGGCTGTCAGAAAATATGGTAACTGATCTTTCGGTTACATTGCAGTCCCTCCGAGCTAATGCTGCTTTGTATATCGCAGCCACCTCAACTTTAAGTCGTCTCTTTGGATAACAACGGATATCTCTTTTAAGTTTCATTACGATAAATTAATGAACTCGTGGAAACACTGAATGTTATCCAACGGACTGAAGGCGGGGACTACATCACTCTTAAGCTGCAGAATGAGAAGACCAAGTGTCAGAACACTCATCGGCATCATCACGAGGCACAGTGCCTCTCAAGTCATTAGGATGAAACTCCGATACAATTATTATAGTAAAACCTGCAGCGACCAAGAAGAAAATGAGGCCATTTACTGAACTCATTCAGCTGCTGGTATGTAGCGAGAGCTGTGGTAAGCACGGCCTAACCATAAATAAACTTTAGTCAAATTAAACAACCGAGCGAACAATCACGACCTTTATAACCACATCGTTCAGTTTCGTTGAGTTTTGTTGATTTAAGCGGGCGTGTGAGGGTCTGCACATCAATGGCTAGGTGGCCACAACTACACGATTGCCGTCATTGTCTCATGTGACGCTCACTGCCTTGCCTTAGCCTATGTTAAGTTTTAGCGGTCAATCTCTAGTTCCATGTCGTCACAAACAGAAAACTCAGGCTTCTCAGAACGTTCTTCTCACGCTCGCTCCATCGCATCGCTTAAGGGCATCGTGAAATATCACAGTTTCTGGGAATCTATACAAAAATCCAACATCAAAATTCATGTTTGTACGTAGGTAAAGAGCAATTTATTTCGCTCCCACATAGGTAAGCAAAAATGAACGAAACTCAACGAAATGATTCTTAATGTTACTCCAAGACATTCCTTTGCATTGCCTCGATTGCTTAAGTTGAACTACGGCCTTTATGGTTGGGCGTTAAGACTCGTTCCTGCGTGCCACGGATCTTGTTCAGCTCTTTCGTGGGAGCGATTTGTACCTCAATTACCTCTAGAGCCGAAAGGAATGGTGATAGCGACTTAATTCGCCTACAGAGATAATGTTTTTTGTTTTGTTTACTCCGATGCATGTTAAGGCTTTTTTTACATTGACGTGATAGCAATTCCTTGCAATGTCTAGGAAAGTTCTCGGCGCAATGCGCCAGACAGCCTACACTTGGTTCGGCATTAGGTCTGGACATAAATCATCATCATTGACAGCGTGTCATGTTTGTTTGACAGATATGCTCTCTAGCATTGATTCGGGCAACAGAATCGAACCCTGTTCCGACGACCACAAAATCGTCCAGGACAACAGTTGACTGGCAAATCGACATTCACGATGGCAAAAAAGCCAAACATTAACAGTCGACTACCGACAACCGCAATAAGGCACCGTCTCCTGGAGTTCCAATCGCCATCAGATTGTCACCCGAAGGACACCCAATTTGAGATTAAATCCTGCAACGGGTGCCTCTCCCTGAAAGGACGGCAATATTTCATTCGTTACATGAACGACCTTCAAAGCGAAAGAACGAATGTGACTTCATTTACAATTCCTCCGAACCAAGGAAGGGATGAAATATCCCAGAAAGAATATGAATATTGAACGTTCCTTCAAGTGAAGCAAAAAGAAAACAGAAAAAAAAAATAAGAAAATTCATTGTTCCCTTGACAACCATTCGAGAGATGCCTGCTCCCCATTGACACAGCCGATTGTTCAGAAGTTTCATTTAAGACACACCTGCGCACGGCACGAGAGGGCACTGCCGGGGGGCGGCCGTAAAGGTAAGAGAATAAACGCTTATGTAAGAGGGGACAATCTCCCCATTGAACAGCCATCAGAAGCACTTCACTTTGAGTGTCTCTTCATCTCAATAAAACGAGGAACGATGCAATCATCTCGAAATCACCTTGGAACCACCTAACACCTTTCCGAGAAGATTTTGATTGCTTTTTTCACTTTCATTCTGAACAAATGTCACCCGGTGCGCAGCGAATCCCAGCCCGACCGAACACAGTTGTGCAGGAGTGAAGTCATAAGGCAAACATTTCTGCCGGACATTAATGCCCAAGAATGAACCCCATGGGTGGAGTGACACATGCCCACGAAGAGTTTACTCAAGCCCACAGACGCCTCGATGTTAACGTGTACATGACAGGAGACGGAAAGGATTTAACTTGGCAACAAGCTCGAAATGGAAAAGCCAAAAGTTGGATAGTAATCCGCTGGATAATTGCATTTGGATAAACAAGCCACATTCGTTGGCCTCCCTTGACGGACAGCAGTGCGATGCTGTGGCATCCGCAGGGGATTCCCATCTGACGGGGAATTAGCAAAAAAATAAACTTTTACCCTGTGAAACAGTACAGAATGTTTTCTCACACAGATTAGGTGCTGTATCAAATTCAAACTTGACCTTCGCTCGTTCATTACAGAGGAAGTGAGGTTCACGAGCGAGGTGAAGCGAAGAAACAAACAAACGCGACGATAAGGTACTAGTTTGTGACTGACTCACGCAAGTAGCTGAGGTGTCTTGCAGAGAAACGCGTGAGCGGATAGTAGTTTTGATTTAATTGCGTTCCGGGGAAATCCGACACAAATGACGTGAAAAGCAATAACTGAGCGGTTTTATGAGAGTGTTAGAGATTTAGCAGGAAAACACATCAAACACTGTACCTGCCTATGGCACTGGTTCATTGATGAACAATCTAGAGAGGTGCGCTTTATTTTCTCTCCCTCGTTGCTATCTGGATTTGACGTCGACTGCGAGACACTTTTGCTTGGTCAGGATAGGAGAAGAAGAGTTCTTTCAAATCACACTTAAGGGCGGTGTTCACATCTTAAACCAAGGACTTCAGGTAAAATCTACTTCTCGAAAGGCAAGAGAAACGAGTTGACTGCTGTAATAGCGACAAGTACGTCTTGCTGAGACTGCTTTAAGTCATACTGCGTTACAGTGACAAAGTTTGCTCGGATTTTTAGAATTCACGTGAACTTGTGACGAAACGTACACATTGTCGCTCAAATAAACGAAAATAACGAAACTGATGTTATCACTCTGATACTAGGTCCATGTCACAAGAGAGGCATGATTTTGGAAAGATTTCTAAAATGACCAACGCTTGTCAGACCTGTCTTGACTTATAGGATAGGTCTAAATCGAAAGATATTAACCAGAAACCAGAGACTTACATGCCTGGGTGCTGCAGGCGCAGTTAGTACTACTCCTACGACGGGCTTGGAGGCAATATTAAACCTACTACCTCTTGACCACTTGATGACTCCTCCAAGGAGCGCCACAAGGATCAGTCAATCCAGTGGTTGACTCCCAAATGTGCGAGATAATGGATACACTTCAAATTCATCAAGTCAAAGGCGACCATACTCCTCTTTCGGTGCTATTTCGGAGGAGTGGATTACAAATGATACCATCAACAGATAAGCGGCTATCAAAGCAATAGACACAAAGTCCAAGCTGGTCGCAGGCTGAGCCACGGCGAGTTCAATGTTCTCAGCGCACAGGACTCGATTACTCAATGCTAGGTCTCAAGTCACAGGCAACAGGGTGGCCCTTTGGTAGAACCTGCCAGGAATGGGGCCGAATCCGACCCAACTCAGGCAACCACCTCTTCCGGATGTCAAGAAAAAATTGGACGACACAATCAGAATGTTAGCAAACAGAAAGTGGAACTGTCTTACCACTCGAATGCACTAACTGGTCATAATCATCTGAAGTATCATGAAATAAAAATGTGACTAGCTGTAACGACGTTGGGGAAAAAGAAAACACGCCTCAATACCTCTGTCATTGTGTGGATTACAACTACCCCTCTGCCTACGTACATATGTCCCAGCTGACAAAGAACACTTCGAGAACATTTCCACCTAGTCCTTCTAAAATCTCTTTTTTAGTTTAATCAGGATATCAGGATGATTGAGCAACACATCAATGCCAACATGAAGTAGATCGAAGTAGTAGCAAAGAGCTTACATCGGTTCAACTGGATCTAAGTTATACCTAAGACCATACCTAACCTAACCAAAAATTATCAACCACAATGATAGCAAATTCGTCGAAAACATTTGTGATATTTAACCAAGTGCACTAGACGTCCGGTCATTGGCTTCGATTGAGAAGACCAGCAACTTTAGACAATAACATGTTAAGGGCGGAAAGAAAGAGAGTGTCGGAGAATTGTCAAACGGCCGATCATTCAAGAATAATTCCAGCAAAATTGGTAAATTAAGACGAACAGAAGTTTCCTTCTGCATAATCATTCCAAAGAAAAGCTCCAGCGGTAGAATACGAAAGCTATTCCTGATTCATGGCAACGAAAATGAATCCTCTATGAGAATACACAGTAGCGAAATAACCAAAATGCATGTATAGCTAAGCCGCCCTGGCGTATGATCGTCTGACGACGTCGTTTCGACGATTGTAAAGGGTGGTTTTTTTTTAGAGGTATAGAACTTTGAAATGGAATAAAACAGAAATGATTTTTTTGAATTGACATGAAATTTACATTATTCGAAAGATAATCTTTTGGAAGTATAACTTAAATATGGTTGTCCAATTTTCGATGACTTTTTCAACATTTGTGGTCACATATCGGCAATGACGCGACGAATGTTGTCCTCCAAGTGGTCACTCGTTTCGGGCTTATCGGCGTAGACTAGCGACTTCACATATCCCCACAGAAAACAGTCAAGCGGCGTTAAATCGCACGATCTTTGAGGCCAATTCACGGGTCCGTAACGTGAAACTATGCGGTTACCAAACCTTTCCTTCAATAAATCAATTGTGGCACGAGTTGTGTGACATGCTGCGACGTCTTGTTTAAAACCACAGCTCCTGCACATCATGATTTTCAAAATAAATTTGCACAATTTGTCAGTCTATTCATGCTGAAATGCCAAACCAAACTAAAAATAAATCACTTGACAGCTGACAAAATGGCCGCCAGTTAAGATAGTGCTGCTAACTTAAAGTTATATACCTCTAAAAAAAAAAAAAAAACACCCTTTACATACAACCCCACTACGACGACGAGAGTAAAATGATTTATTGGGGAAAGGAACTGTCAAAGTATGAAAAAGTTAAAAGTTGACCAACTTCATCCGTCGTAATGCAGTCCCTTATTCATATTCGGCTTCATTCATTTACCGTACATATTCCAACCAATTCGAATATAACGATGCTGTCCAAATGATATTTCACACACATTTTGCATCCATCCAGCATTGGAAATTCACACACTATTCATTGCGTAATTTTTGTGACATCCTCAACGCAGTAAGAGGGTGATCTTTTGTTCACGACAACCAGCAGAAGATTACTTAACCATCTTTCTTTCTGGCACATTCAGCAGCCCAAAAAGTTCAAAAATATTTCACATTCCATCAAATAGTCGTAGAACGTAAATAAACTCATCGGTTTACTCAAAAACTTTCTGGCGCTAAACTCAATCGAAGAATAATTGATAAACATCAGCTCATTCGAGGGATGATTTGATAAATATCATTTCTACATTCGACAAGTACCGAATGTTACTCGAACATCTGAAGGAATTATTTATAAATGCCAATCAAGTTGCCTTTGATGTTCGTGTCTGATAATTATGTGCACGAAAAGGTTGCTTGACAAGGATAAATCGATTCCGAGTCCAGAAACAACACGCTTGGACTCCTACTGTATTTTCAAATGAGTTATAGTCATGCAAAGAAAAACATAAAAAAAAAACAAAAAAAAAAAACAAACAACAACACTTACTATTTAGCGGAATCATTTAGTTGATATTCGTTGCTACGTGAGAAGCACTCCTGAACACCAGTATCCTGCCATAGTCGTTTCATAGCAGCCAACAATTCCTCTGAGAACGGTTCCGTGTCGTGCATCCTTTGACACACATCGAATACCATTTTTGCATCACTCTACGGGAACGTGGGTGGGAATACAGAAGATAGATAGAAGTGCATTTAGTTGTAGTGGCCACACAGTTGGACTGGATGCATAGTGGATACGTACCTCTCTTTCATTATTGCTATACTGAATACTGAGATTTGGCATGGCTCTTAGTATTGCAACTAGGGATTGTATTGTGTTGCTGTATACAACTGGTCGATATTGTTTGAAATCCTCCGAAGTGAACCCGCTTTCGTGTATAATTCTGAACAATGAAAGGAAAGAAAACGTTTAACGACATGTCGTGTTGTTTTGAAAGAAAAGAATAAATTGAACTTTCGTTTCAAGGAGAAATGTATGTATGCAGGTTGGTATACGTTACGTACTTCATCTGTTTGACTATCGTACTCTTTCCCGATTCACCGGCACCTGAAATGAAAAAGAAGAAGACGAACAAACGCATTTATTAAAGAGATTTGTTTTCATTTGATTTTTCAAAACATTTCACAGTTCGACACACCGAGAGAGATAGGCCGACACATGGAGAAGTACATATTTATTGGGTCATTTGTGCGAATCCCAGCACGGTTGCCTTCAACAACTGTGCTGCCCATTACCGGCGAGAGCAAGCGAAAACCGAAAGCATTTTGTTGAATAATTTAAAAAAAAGGAGAATATTTTCTGAAGATTTATACGAGTGGATAAACAAAGCGAACCGGGGAATGCTGATGGGTGTTCGGTCCATCATCCAACGATCCCATTGACCGGGGGGGCGATACTTGGCAGAGAGACTGGCGATTTTATGCGAGATACAATATAGCGAGAGGACTTCTGCTGCGGAAGTCGGTTTTATTTGTCCGATTGTGGGATTGGAAAATGGGTGAAATTGCATTCAACAATTTGCATAAGGACATGGATATTTAAGTAAATCTGAAGAACGCCAAGAGTAGGTGGGTGTTCGCGCAGATTTTTGTTCTGAGACATTGTCAGAGACTGCAATCCACTGCAAAACAGCAAGCACTTCAGTTCGTAAATGTCAAATGCCACCGTAGCGTCGACACCAAGGTTCGATCCTGGACACGCCAACTTTCGTTTTTGATGACACCATCGCGTTCGGCAAAACTGTCCACGTCCATCCAGTGTGTGTGTCACGTCATCAGAGGAATAAAGAGTCCACCACCATTTCCAAGATGATGGCCAAGTTCCACCGAATTCTATCGCCAACATAAGAGGAAGCCCGATCTTCTGTTGTGTGAATCCGTTGTGGACTTGAGCGAAATCAAAGAAAAGACAAAATGAAAGACTCATGATTTTCGCAACAGCATGCATCAGTGTGGTATCCAATAGCTGAGTGCAATTTGTTAATGCAGCTACACTTGTTGCACGGGGGTATCGTTGCAGAAAGTCGTTCAATGTAATCGACTTCGAAGTGTGCTTCGACACCACCGATACGATTACTTGCGCAACGCCGACGACCGCTACGTGCGGAGTTATTTAATACATTGTCTAATTGCAACAGATAGGTTCTAATAATGTAGGTTGATTCGTTCGGTCGAATGGGCTGACCTTTAAAATGTGTGTGGTTGACGCCATTAAAGTGAACCAAGAACGCATTTAGTTCTTGAAGAATCAAAGAATTATCTACACTCTAAAAATAATGTGGATGGCGTTAGATTCCGAGGTCCTAGAACAGCAAGTTTGCCTAGTGGAAGAAGAGAAAGAGTTAAACTCTGATGACTGGAATCAAGGCGGAAGGTAGCCATAACGCCACTGTCGAAGGTGCGCCTGGATCTAGCTTCTAGAGCATCCACAGGATGTGCGTATGTTCCCTCCTGAGTGGAGGACAAATAGGAAAATAATGAGCAACATCTTCGAAGAAACCCCGGCAAAAGAAAGTGGCAATCAAAATTTAGAACGTTCCTTTCCAAATAAAATCAAAAAACCGTGGAAGACATACAGGCTGGGCTTTTTTTTTTCAATCATGGGTTATTTTGACACTGACAGCTGTTATAATATATAATATGGGTCGCGCTACCAGGGCCTAGCTTCACAGCAACCACTCGTGTTGTGCGTGCTATTGTTCTATCACGAGTGGAAGGGACCTACAGTTTTATGCCGACTCCGAACGGCCAAGTTTGAGAAGCTTTTTCTAGACAGTTATACTCTTTGAGCATTGTCAGTGACTCGAAAGAGGTGGGGCGGTGAAAAGTATTTCATGTTGTACCAGGAATCGAATCCAGACAGGTAGGTCCAAGTGCGTAGGAGTCGAACCACATACCCACAACGCCACGGGCCACCACACTGACTGACAGCTGTTACCCGCTCGAAATATTGACAGAAAGTCAGTATCATACCTCCGTGGAACGAAATGAGTCGCTTGAAGCTTGAACAACATTGGAAAATATTACAAACTTTTCCAAAGTGAGTGCTGTCTAGCCCAAACAGTGCGTTTTTGGCAAAGAAGAAGTTTTGGCCGAAATGGAGCACTTACCTCGACAACTGTACGCAAGTTTGTGCAAAAAGTTCGTGACACTGGTATGCTAAGGGACAACGTTCATGGTCCCCGTTGTCGTAGATGAGTGGCCTTCTTCGAAAATGAGGCTGGGAAAAAAGTTTCCGTCAACGGTGGGCGTTACAAAGCCATGTTAACCGACTTTTTTGTACTGAAATTGAAGACATGGATTCGGACTATATCTGTTTCATGCAGGATGGCGCGCCATGCTACACAGCCCATGCCAAAATCGATCTTTTGATCACCAAATTCCCAAATCGTGTTAGCAGTTGTCTTGGCGATGTCAATTGGCCGCCTCGGAGCTGCTATTTGACCATTTTGGACTTTTTTTTTGGAAGGGAATCTGGAAGGACCGATGTTATGCTAACAATCCGGAAACGATTCAAGCACTTGAGGCTAATATCATCCAAGCAAACCGTGAGCTACAGCCCGACACCATCGCAAAGGTCTTGGAAAAATTAAGGGTGATTGGAGTGCGCTACTGCGAAGCCAGCGTTGCATTTCATAATTAATGGGAATGTTTGCTCTTACTAATAAAGCCGTAATACATGGACAAAATTTAATTTTGTTCATTTTATTCCACTTTTAAAAATAAACTTGTATTTAGCCCACCCTGTACAATTTAATTTCAAAAAGATTGAATTATCGTCAGATTATATTTATATAGCGTCAAACAGATCGAAGACGGAAGAGGGAATGGGAGTCTGTCAGGACACCCAGGCTGCGATTCAATATGTAGAAACGCCACCTTTTACTCTGAACAAAATACGTAACTTCCCGCTTCCCCGTGTTAACAAGCACACCCCCTCTCTCTATTAACCAACGCTAAGTACCCAGGCATCACCTTAGGCCCCAAACTCAGCTGGAAGCTAAACGTAGACTAGCGAGTTAAGAAAGCCTGCTGCAGAGCCTTTGGCAAAAATGGGGTCTGCAACCTAAGTTGATCATATGCATGTATACGGCAGATACCTGCCTTATTCTAACAAATAGATAAACAGTGTGGAAGTCGGCTCTTAGAAAAAAAATCACGATATCACAAGTCTCAACGAAGAACAGCATGGCTCTACGGTCGACTCTATCAGACGTTTTGACGGTAATACATCTACATCTACTACCTTTAGACTTTAGACACACCAATGGAAGCATGGCAAACAGCGCCGTCAAGTTCAGAGAGTGCTAGACATTAAAACACCATGGACATAGCACCATCATTGATCTTATACCGAGAGCACTCGTATCGGCATCAACAGACTCTACAGTCCGCAGACTTAATCTATCAAACTGCTTAGACACTCAAATCCCCAATCAAACGGAATGGCACAGCGGGCAAATGTTTCAGGGACATCAACTCTACACGGATGGCACAAAGATGGGCTTTGGAGTCAGTGCGAGTGTCTTCTCAGAATTTCTGAACATCTCCAAAGCCGTATAATTGCAGTGTGTTCCCGGCGATCCGGGAACGGCACGTTTCAAGTCAAAATACAACCAAATATCTTGCCAAGGCAGAAGGTTGCCATATGCATTGACAGTCTAACAACCATCAAAGCAATTGCCTCATTTCAGCCTCTTTAGATTGAAAACTATAACAGGAATGCCGGGCTGAGCAAGTCCCGCCAAACGTCAGTCAACCAGCTCAAGGCAGGGATCTCAGCTAGTCAGGGATCCGACCTTCAGTGCTCGCTTGTATAGGTGCATTACCCACTGTTAGTAGCCATGGCTAATATCTCTACACACTCCCTTGAAAAAGCATACCTCAGACAGGCCAAACTGACAAGCAACCAATCTCCTTCGACGAACTCTCCATGATATCGCTAGATTGGTGGCGGTCGGACCGATGAGAGATCATGCCGCAGGCTAGGTACCCCACACAACACCCATTGTCGCAGCTGAAAGGGAGACCCTAACATATTTCATTTGTGCCTGCCCAGCACTTGCTATAGCCAGACAGCGCACGCTTGGTAGACCCTTCTTCAACTCACTTGATGATATCTCGGCGAAGAATATTAAGGAACCAGAGATAAATAAGGCAACAGGACAGTGGCATTAAAACGCCACTTAGTGGTAATTAGGTGCTCACCGAAGCACCATTAATCAGAGAGTTCCCTCAATTGCCAGCTATCTCTTGACGAGGTGGTCGAGCATTTTAAACTCACCTCAAGTGGGTACTGGATGCTAGGACACTATGACATACCGGATAATTGTGAAGCCGATGACCTCTCCGGGCAAGGTACTACCTCCGCTCTTGGAAACCGCTTGTCTGCCGCTACAGCAAATCATCTTTTAGAAATTTAGGCAATCAGCTTAACCAATCTTGATTAGCTTACGTGCCGCATCACAAAGCGTGCACTCAGTCTAAGCAGGCCAGCACTCTGGACGGTCATTGACGTCATAAAATAAATCACTGCGCCATGGGCTCTAGAATGGGTCTGCCGCAGGAGAAGGAGGAGATCATAGACCAGCGCCTCTGATCGAGCAGCACCCTCGCCACCCGGAGTGAAAATTTGTATTCCAACTCTCATCTATGGTCATGGAAATTCGGTTAGGACTAAAAGAATACGATCGAGAATACAAGCTGCTGTGGGCGTTACTCGCCGTGATAGGATGAGAAACACGGCAGCGTGTGAGGATCTCAACATCGAGCAGCTGCTTTTTCGAAGACATTCGATGGTTTGGTCACGTGGCACGAATGTCTTCATCAGCACGAGTTCCAAGGCGTGCCTTGAATGCGGCTCCATCAGGTAGGCGACCGATTGGAAGATCAAGTCTCACCTGGTAGCGCTTGGGCATAACTCCTGATGAGTTAGAATCGATGGCGGAGGATTGAGTGGCATGGAAATCTCTCGTGTCCCTTTATTTGATAGTGGTTCATGCGCATCAAAAGGTGATGATGATGAAAAAAAAACACACTCACAATAGCAGACTGTTGGTGGGAATTTTTCACCCAACAAATTATTCTCCAGTTGGGAGAGCCCAACCCCCAACATTGAACAGTGTATCGTCCTTACTAAGAACCCTTCATAATTTATGTCGAACACGTTTGAAGTACAATTGGAATATATTCGCTTAACCCCACTCAATAGCACAACATTCTCTGAGAGTGTGCTCCCTCGGAGAAGTAGCTTCCTTTCTTTTCAGCCCACTAAGCACTGCAGAGCCTCTGTCGAAGTTTGTCTCAAGAATAGATTCGCTCTTAATTAAGGCAACGTGTCGTGCATTGTCTAGCTGACTCAGACCCCCCACAGTTTCGTGGCTCCTGTAATTCATGCGAAAACTTAATTTCAAGTCAGAGCTGTTGCTGCGTGAGGAACTTCTTACAGAATTGAACCATCTCAAGGTTTACCTCGTTCAAATAGCAAAAATCTACCCCCAATTCCTCATTTCTTATCCAACGCATATCACAATTGAGCTTATCTCACATGCCGTTTGGCACATATTCCCAGTTCTACGAGTATGAACAATTGCCTAACTTTCGCTTTATCGCACTAAGTGCGGATATTTGCTGCATTAAGTGTTTTTTTTTTTGTTTTTTATCGGTTTTATTTATAAATTCTGAGATAATAGGCATTTCAAACCACGGAAACTACTACAGTTGGAGCTGTGTGGAATAGCAAATGAGTTGATGATTTACATACATTGGATTTGCACATGAGAACCTCCTCGATGACTGGCAATCGTTGGGGATTCATCAATGCGCCAGCATTTGTGTAACAAATACCATCCGATGAAGTTAAAAGACTCAGCGAGACCTTCAATGTCAAGGTGTTGGACAAGCTGACCCGCTGTCATGTGACTTCTTCTGGAGAAGATCGTGCAAAACTCATTTGCCGACACCAGAGGTACAATCTTTTAGAAGTAAGATCAGTTGCGCCACACGCGGATGATGATGGGCAGAACGTCCGCCAGAATGTAAACAAAACAGAAAAAGAAATAATAGACTAGTGCTTAACCTGACGCGGTCTAGTCTACAATCATCGACAAGTTCTCGATTAGTCTTCATTTATCCAGAGAGTGCGCTTTCCTAGACGTGTCGGACCACCATCAGCAACTCGTCGGCGAATTGACTTGACTGGATGACATGGACATGGTTGTACACGATGCAATGACTGCCAACTCGAAACAATGGCCGTGATGCAGAGACACACTCTATTAACTCAATTTTAGAAGGTGTAGTAAACAAAATAATCGCTTAGCCTGCGGTGGTTGTATGCACTCACAACGATTTTTTTCGACTGATCGCATACCGATCACTGGATCCATTTAATCTGGGCGATAATAGGCGAGAATTTCCTGCTCGCTCCAACCCAGACGAGGCAATATTCAGCCAAAGCCACTACCGCTGATGAACAGCTGACTTCATTCAAGCAGCTGTGGATGATCTGTTTGGGCGATCATCTTCAAAATATGATCGGACAACAACTTGTCCGACAAATGGAATCTCAGTATTGTTTGCCCCATCCACAGGGAAGGACGCCCTATTGACTGACGAGGTTTAAATGATCTTAACAAGAGACAAAATCACAAGATCACAAGATCACAGCATCACAATATCACCAGATCACACTGCGGCATATACTGTGAAAGACCCTTAAAATGAAGATCGACACTTACAACCTATTTGTCGATTTGAAGCGAGCATATGACTGAGACGAGCTATGTTTAGTATTGACAGCCTCTATAAAACAATCGCCAAGAGATGCCATGGCTAAGAGAGGCCTAAGTCATCAGTATGCGAACTCCGAGACCTTCGCTTTCAATCCAGCCTCCCTGGACAAACTGTTCTTAAAAAAAGAAGAGAATGGTGAAACTTAAAAAAAACGAACTTCTGTTCATGCTGTATAGCAAACAGACTATGGTACAGAGCTTCTGACGGCCACTTCATCTTTGGCCACAACTGATCGACGCGCAAACAAGCAGTTAGGCATTTTAGTCGACAAGGAAGACGGAGCCTGGCGGGCACATCCTTGCCTGCTACTAGTACCAATACAGAGGAAGCGTATAACGCCGACTCTGATACGTGCAGCGTAGTCACAGGGAAATCTGGGAAAAGACTAGACGAGCTGCCCGTCAAATTCAACTCTGCCGAAAGAAGGCGGTTCAAGTGCGTTCTTCGCAAAGGCGACACTAGGGAAATATGTCCTAGCTTATGCGAAAAGCCGTCCCACAAATGATGCCAAGAGGATCATACCCCCAGGGCCCGTACCTGATGTTGCCACTTTCAGTCAAGTTGCTAGTGTCATTAGGTTGGGGGTTATCCCGGCGGCTTTGGACTAAGAACCTCTGTCTACAAAGCGGATGGATCCTATTCAAGAGGCAGTCATCGACGTCTCTATCGACCAGGCTCGCAACATAAGACGGGATGGCTTGGTCAGTAGTCATAGCAATCCCTTGCCAGACACAACAAAGGGTATTGCAGAAACGAATCTGCAGATGAGCTCGCTAGGGTTGGCTTGAAAACTGCGCTGATAGGTCGCAGCCAACCGTATTTCAGTATCAATTGGACAGCAGCTACAACGCTGATTAACGAACGAGAAACAAACTTCGCCTAGACCACTGGACCAATGGGGAACGTCGTAGACAATCTGCGCTTTTTTCCTATAAGGAAATCCTCAGGTTTGACAAGGAAAGCACAAGGAAGCAACGAGCTTTCTGACTAGCCACTGCGGCCTGAAGTACCATCTTAACTAAATGAACGTGTGTCAGGTCAAGGAATGCCGGCTCTGCCTGGAGAAGGAAAAGGCCCTGCTCTTGTTAGAGAAACGTATATGCCATACTCACTTCAGTGCAACTAAGAGAGATCCACTTCAAAAGACATACTATATTCCATAAGGAAAGCAGTGAGTCTCCTCGTTTAACTCCAACTCTTCGATACAATATACTTCTTTATTGCCACACCTCACCTTTACCACGGCGGCACGGGTTGTACAAAACGGAAACAAAATAGTATTGGCAATCCTATCAAGCGCCTCAGATTGTTTTCATGATGATGGAGAATTCTTGATGCTTCAACAAGGTCAGCAAGTTTTCCAAAAGGGTTTCAATGAAGGCTACACGATCTTGAAGGATGCAGCTGCTAAGCTAAGCTATAAGACTTTCCTTTCCTCCTTCCTGCTGTACGGCGCAAGGGCATGAAGATTCTCAAAAGCGGATGAAGAAGTTCGTCGGTATTCGACAGAAAAGTTCTGCGTGGGATCTTTGGTCCTGTTTGCGCTGACGTCATCTGAAAGAGAAGTCAGGCTCATGCACAACTCTCCGATCTGAAGAGCCTATGTTTACGAGCCTGTGGGTCAATGCAATAGTGGATACCTATCCATAAAGTCCCGCGCACACGTTCAGAAGAACTTCAGCCAAGTGGAGGCAGCTCACAGGTGGCATCGAAATGCGATTCAAATGAGGTGCGATAACCTGAGCAGATCGCCTCTTGCGAATCAACGAGCTTATGATGCATGTGTTGACAGTGCATTTAAGCATTCATGTCAATCTGATGTGAGCCGTTTGAACAGCAATGATTCTAGGTTTTGAATTCAAGCCTGGTTTGCTTCAAGGCGAAACGAAGAGCAAACGTGCAGTAAATACACCTTGATCTTGATGACTGGAAGCAGTGTGCCTGGGGACTGTCAAGAATGAAAGGCAGCATTGAGGTGCTTGCTGGCCGGTGGGATAACAAAATAGTCGTGTAATTCGAAGCCTCTAGACCATCTTTCTTTATGGGGATACGTCATAACTCGTCTATGACGATAAGCCACCGCCAATTTGCAGCCTTGGTAGACAACAATACACGTGTTAATACACGTGCCATTATACTCGAAAGAGTGCCGAAGAACTGAATTATACAGGGACCTCTTGAAACTCAGTCGTGATCAGCATTTACACGAAATAATATTTAAAAATTAAATGGCAGACATTGTTTTATCAATTCAAATGCAAATTCCGTACACATTTGCAATTTTCCTGTGTTTTGTCATGACAATGAAAAACCAAATGCTTAAAAAATCACACACGCTTCTGTGAATTAAACTCCTTCTTGGCAGTAACCGACACAATTCCTGCACCGCGCTCCGCGTGATCTCAATCTCTGCAATCCGAAAAAGAAACCGAAAAGTCAATAATACACTCCAAGTGCAAGCGAGCGACTCAACGCCAAAGCAATTATTTGGCCTACAAAACGAGGTTAGTTCAACCTTGGCAAGCCGTACCTCCCCCCATGCGCGCCAAAAATAAAAAAAAAGAGCAAAAGATAAACTCTTCACATAAAAGCGTTTGCAGTTACTGATAAGCTAATTAATGGCCCCCGCCACCCACCGCATTATTGGCTGTAAGAAATATGACTCAATTATCGTACTTTTTGCGAATAGGCGAAGAGCGACGAGGCGAGGAGAGCTCCCATCCTGTTTCCAAGAGTGCCACAATTCCATTTATTTTTTTCCATGAAAAGTGCCCATTTTTCAGGAGTGGGGTCTCCACCATCATGCTGGCGTTGCCTTCGTGAGCCGTATCATTAAACTAGCATGACAGGCTTCATTTACATTATATACGCATTACGCTACAACACAAATGTGGTTTAATGAACTTGCCATGAGTCATCTAATACGACTCCACACAAACACACACGGTTCATGTGATATGGAGCAGCGGAGCAACTTGAAACCGCTTAACGAATTTTTGTTTTGTTTTGTGTTGTGCCGCATAGTTGCAGAGGACGACTCGACCAAATCTGCGGCCACGTCACTGGGAAATCCACTCCTTCATGCCAACAAGATTGGCATTTCCTTTGAAATATTAATGCATCCGCACCATAAGTGAACTTCATACGTGCCGACCATCGGCCACCCGGTCGCCGGGGGGATGGGCAATGACATAAGTAGTTGCCCTGTGTGCGGACATATGGATTGCGGCTATTGTTGGAAAGTATTACGCAAGGCCCTCCAACATTCTTGTACGAGTAGTGACCAATAATCCTTTATTCACTCGCATGCAGACCCTTCTGTGTGCGTGGGTGTGGCGGCCGGGGTGTGCGTACTTTCTCGGAAATGGAAACTCTACACTCCCCCCAACCCCAGGGCCGCAGATAAATCACGAATCCGATTAAGTAGGATCCGCAGATTGTGTTTGCGGTGAAAGAATGGTTATGCTCTCGTTTGCCATGTAATATAGAGGGATTAAAAGCTGCGTCGATGAAGAGGAGGAGCTGGGATATTCAAGAAATTCACTGACTGGGGGTCAGTGCTGAGTTTGAAGAAGAAAAGAGGAGATTTAGCTTGTTTGCAGCCCACTGGCGGAGGGGACAATTTAGCAAATTATGCTTAAAAGGGACGTCATAATGTCCGGATTTCAGGCGAAGTTGGCAACTGCCGCTTTGGACTTGCCACAGACTGTTTTCAAGATATGGGCGTGGTTCTGGGGAATTTTCATGGAATTTGCTTGCCGTTGTCTTTTTACACATTTCCCATTTTGAATAAGTTTGACAGCAGAACAAACGGGGCTGTCATTGAGGAGGAAACTTTCAAAAAGTGTGTGAAAAGTAGAGAGTTACATAAATTCTTCGCCGAAACGAAAGTTGGACGATAGGCAAGACGACAGAGCTGGATCTTGACAGAAAATTCAACGTCAGATGTATGGTCCTGTCTGGAAGGATGGTGAATAGAGGAGAAGATACAAGCGCGAATTCTACGAGTTGTAGTCCGTAAAGCAAAACACCGTCGACTGCGTTCGCTCGACCACATCGAGTGCATGAACTGATGCTACAGTCCTCCTGGTTCGAGAAGGAGAAAAAGACCGAACCTCCGGTACAAAGACCAAGTCATCGCTGACGCAAGACACCGTGGTATCGATGACTGGCTCATCCATTCCATGCCGGAGAAGTAAGTAAGTGTTCTTCGTTAAACAGAACGTTGGTCATAGGCGCGAGCTACTTGTTCTACTGCGGACAAGTAAAGCTGTCCAGTCGTGAACTCAGCGGGCACATACCAGATAGGTGTATGTGAAGGGTGTTTTTTTAGAGGCCAACTTTAAGTTGTCAATACTACTTTAACTAGCTTTAACTGATACTACTTAAGTTAGCTGTCAAATGATCTACTTTTAGTTTGGTTTGGCATTTCAACATGAATAGACTGACGCCTGAACAACGCTTCCAAATTGTGCAAATTTATTTGGAAAATCTTGGTTCTGTTCGAAAATACGTATCGCGCACTACGTCCATTTTCACCATTCTCGCTTTTGGTTGAATGCATACGTCAATAAACAAAACTGACGTATTTGGAGTGATGATAATCCTCAAGTGTATGTTGAGATACCGTTACATCCACAAAAACTGACTGTTTGGTGTGCTTTATGGGTTTGGTGGAATAATTGGTCCGTACTTATTTAAAAACGATGCTGGCCAGAACGTTACAGTCAATGTTTACAGCCATGATTACTGACTTTTTCGTTGATCAATTGAACAACCATGATGTGTAGGGGATGTGGTTTTGAACAAGACGGCGCAGCATGTCACACAGCTCGTGCCACAATTGATTTATTGAAGGAAACGTTTGGTAACCGCATAGATTCACGTTACGGACCTGTGAATTGGCCCCCAAGAACGTGCGACAACGACATTAGTTCACTCGAAGAATAACTCTTGCCAATCGCTGCTTCTTTGGGCTAAGAAAGCCTAAACAAAGCCCTCACTAGAAAAACAACAAAAGTTACCCTCCTGCTAGATAGCGCAGAGGCATGGACTTTGTCTAAAGCGTATGAGCTTGCGCTTGGCTGCTTTGAGAAGAGAATTCTTCGGGTCCGTCTGCACAGATGAGAGTGGAGGAGAAGATATAAATACGAACATTACGAGCTGTTCAGCGACAACGACTTAATCAGCCGCGGAAAATCTTCGAATCCACCCGCGAGGGACGGCGCAGTAGAGGAAGATGGCGACTCAGGTGGTGCACGCAGGTGGAGGGGCTTTAACCAGCTAAAGATCGAGCTGGCTGGAGACGCTTGTTGGTTGACTCCCAGATTCACCCCGGACAGCATGTAAATCCTTGCAATGGAAGCTGAATTTAAAGATTAAACTGAAGTTTTAAGAACATTGGCTGATAAATTGAGAAAATGTTTAAAATCTTGTGGGTATGGGTATCCCTTCAGTGACTTCTATAACAAGAACGACTTCAGTTAAGTAAATTCAAACGAACAACATTCTGTCACTGGCTATGTTCGGAATTATTGCAAATAGCGACAATATTTTACAGCGATATGGCGTACTTACGCTTTAACATGCGCTCTTAAACTTGTTACCTATTTTGAATCAATTTCTCGCACTAAGTAAAACGCAAACACGCGACGCGCTATTTAGATGAATCAGAACTTCTGATTCAAACCGCGTTGTAAACGATGGAACTATTAGAAATTTCCTTCTTATTGACGTCTAACTTAAGAATGCAGGTGTCGCGTTACGTTGCCTTGAAGTTAGGAATGCAGTAGTCACATTTATTTTTATGTCCAGCCACTTGATTTAGTTGACATAATGACGCATACATGACGAGCAGGTATGAAAGAGATGACAGATAAACACGACGGCTGATGACTAATGTGTCACCTGGAAGGGGCTGTTCATTATGTCGGCTGTCACGACACAAGAATGCTGCACAGAGTTAAGCCGAGAAAAAAGAGGAATGCGTGACATACTGTGAGAGACTTGATTCATGCACAAATTCAAGTTTCTTTTGCTTTTGATGTATGCCTTCTTCAGTCAATTATCGCGATTGATACCATTTTAACCCCCAAACTAAGCAGCGGTCACGTCATCCATGCTCACTTGAATGCACCAGCACTTGATAATCGCTTCATTTCATGATTTCACTGTGTGCTGGGTCATCGCGGGGGTCACACAAGCAATAAACAACACAGTCACATGACACATGTCACAGTTCCATATGACGTATGGCATGCCCAAATGTCAGACGACATTTTAACTCAGACGCATATCGCTATCACCGGACGCAAAGAAATAAATCTCCATCGTCTTTCGAAAGAAACGGAAAAAAACACCAGGCGAGGGTGTCCTCAACGATGTCCACCATCCCATGAGTGACATTTGGTCACACACACACACACACTCGCCGAAACGAGAAGGGTTAACGAAAGGAAATGACATTACTCCTGGATGAAATGATCCAAGGAGTAGAAGAAATATTTATGAGATCTCAGTTAATGATGTGTGCCATGAAGGTATACGGCATTAAGGATAAAGGAAAAGCATGTCCTTTCAAGTGCGAAATGCAGTTAAATTTGGTTTTTTATGCGAGGGGATTTGTTAAATCAATTTCGAACTGGAGCTGGAGCTGGAACTCCGGCGGATGTCGTGAATGGAATTGAATAGAGCTTTGCTGGGGAAGAGTCGAATTTTTATGTGGACTCCTGATTCACGCATATGAAACAGGCCACAAATGTACCGTGAAATAAGGCATTATTCTTCTTCTGAACTCTTTTGACCTCTCGTGGGGTGACGGAGGACGTGGGCAGGAGCTGTGCGTAGATTGTTCGAATACAGCTAATGCTTCTGATACAAGGGGTGGAGAAGGAGGAGCAGAAATTCACTAAAGGTGCAGTCGAAATCATGTTCCATTCGTCGGAGTGAAGGGCCTTTGGACATAAACTGAGGCATTCTTTGAAGATCTCTTGAGGGGCGACCGAACGAAAGGCATTTCAACGTGCTTCTGGGAACTTAACAAATTCAGCACCTGTCACTGGTATACGTGGAGAGCGATTATCCCATTTAAGCAAGCAACAGTGAACGAAACTTAACGAAGTGTTTACGTACTCGATCAATTACATAGATTTACTTAAGTACTTTCAACTTTAGGCATTGCGGTGTATTGGCAACACCACGGTAGAATATGGGAGCGTAGGGGGAGGTGATCTACGATATGCCACAATACCCATGACATGCTAGTGTTTGTACTTTTTTGTGTGCATTTCCAATCATGTTGAGAGTTGTGATCTAACCACCACTACACTACAGCCATGATGAATGTGATGGGATAAAGCAAAGTGAACGAAACTTAACGAAACTGAGAAAATGCTGTATACTTGTTTAATTGCTTAAGCTGACTAAAATGGTCGCACGTTCACCGTGGCATGATGAATGTGATGGGATAAAGCAAAGTGAACGAAACTTAACGAAACTGAGAAAATCCTGTAAACATGTTTAATTGCTTAAGCTGACTAAAATGGTCGCACGTTCACCGTGGCATGATGAATGTGATGGGATAAAGCAAAGTGAACGAAACTGAGAAAAGCTGTATACTTGTTTAATTGCTTAAGCTGTCTAAAATGGTCGCATGTTCACCGTGGCATGATGAATGTGATGGGATAAAGCAAAGTGAACGAAACTTAACGAAACTGAGAAAATGCTGTATACTTGTTTAATTGCTTAAGCTGACTAAAATGGTCGTACCTTCACCGTGATTTAGCCTTCAACTTTAGGCATGACGAATTGGAGAGAATATGTGTACCATTGGCACAGACATCACATAAATCATCACCACTATGACTCATAGCTCATGCGATAGTCAATTCATTCTCTTCAAACACATCATCCAAATTCCTCATGTACACCCTCCAACAAATTTTCACTCGTTGGACGATCTCTGAGGCATGAGGCATCATCAAGAACACCTACAATCCACCCAATCCGTCTGCTGTTTGTCCGTCCCAACACTTAAAAAATATTGAAACACAAAACACTCGCAACAAGATGTTTCATAAAATCATCATCTTCCGACATACCGCAGCGGGGAGGCAAACAGATTTCGCCGCTCTTTGAATTATATACTCGAACCGATATACTGAGCAGATAAAATGGTCGCACGTTCACCGTGGCATGATGAATGTGATGGGATAAAGCAAAGTGAACGAAACTTAACGAAACTGAGAAAATGCTGTAAACATGTTTAATTGCTTAAGCTGACTAAAATGGTCGCACGTTCACCGTGGCATGATGAATGTGATGGGATAAAGCAAAGTGAACGAAACTGAGAAAAGCTGTATACTTGTTTAATTGCTTAAGCTGTCTAAAATGGTCGCATGTTCACCGTGGCATGATGAATGTGATGGGATAAAGCAAAGTGAACGAAACTTAACGAAACTGAGAAAATGCTGTATACTTGTTTAATTGCTTAAGCTGACTAAAATGGTCGTACCTTCACCGTGATTTAGCCTTCAACTTTAGGCATGACGAATTGGAGAGAATATGTGTACCATTGGCACAGACATCACATAAATCATCACCACTATGACTCATAGCTCATGCGATAGTCAATTCATTCTCTTCAAACACATCATCCAAATTCCTCATGTACACCCTCCAACAAATTTTCACTCGTTGGACGATCTCTGAGGCATGAGGCATCATCAAGAACACCTACAATCCACCCAATCCGTCTGCTGTTTGTCCGTCCCAACACTTAAAAAATATTGAAACACAAAACACTCGCAACAAGATGTTTCATAAAATCATCATCTTCCGACATACCGCAGCGGGGAGGCAAACAGATTTCGCCGCTCTTTGAATTATATACTCGAACCGATATACTGAGCAGATACACACACGAAACGTTGTCGATACGTACTCATAGATCTTCACTTCTGGAATTGTTAGAAATTGTAGCGAGAATGCTATTCGTATCGAACGGCATGAATGTAAACAATTTGATGAGTTTAACTAAACATGGCGAGCGTTTAACGTAAACGCTTTCTTTTGCTCGGATATTTTTAGAAATCTCACTTCGTTTTGGGATTTTCTTCTTTTTTCGATTCGATATTTTTCTTCATTTTTCTGTTATAGATTTTTGTTGAATTTCTATAGTTCTCCTTGTGATAAACAGCAGGAGAAGAACGATACCAATGGTCTTATAGCAGGAAGAAAAGATTTGTATTTTAATTATTTATCTTATTATTGTGTAGTGTTTAGTTCTGTTACAAAACACATTGAATTAAGAAAATCAATGGGAATTCAAAAGAAATGTATTTTGTTTTCGGTTCCGTCACCTTCCCCTTTGTTTGCAGAGGGTTTTCGAAACGAGCAAGATTTTCAGAAAATATTTCAGTGAAGACGTTTTTCATCGATAATAGGCAACGTTTAATGCGCAAGTAAGTCCAGCAGCCTT
This sequence comes from Eristalis pertinax, assembly GCA_907269125.1. Lineage (NCBI taxonomy): Eukaryota > Metazoa > Arthropoda > Insecta > Diptera > Syrphidae > Eristalis > Eristalis pertinax. The sequence goes on from OU026148.1 coordinate 33,364,183, forward strand.
GGCCTAGATGCCTCCTTTTTGTGTGAAAGGGCCTACCATTCCCCTGCAGTTTTATGCCGACAGTGAACGCAAGGATTTGAATCAAGTATTCTCTTGAAGCACTGTCATGCGCAATCGGGAGGCTTCGATCAGGAATCAGGAATTTAATCACTTGGACGTGACTTGAAACACTTTAAGTTTAAGCATATGTATGGTTTTGCCGAACATTAAATCGATTAGTTCGATTTCGGAGAAAGAAATTGCTACCTCACCGTCTGGGAAAACAAAACCCAGTTCCCTTAAGGGCTCCAAACCAGCCCCTGAAGTGCCGCGGCCTAAAAAAGCGGGCAGCTCCGCATCTCCAAAGGCAACGTAGAGAGCCCACAACACAGATCCATCGAAGAGGCCGCCGAATTCTCGAAAGACATTCGGCCATCCCATCTCTTAAGAAATGCAGAGAACGGCGCTCCGCATCTCTCATCCTGGACCGACTGAAAGGCATTCCTTTGGAAAACCTCTCAGAGACCAAACAGCGGTCAATAGCCTAGGTCGCTAAAGTCGCCAGCGATTCGGACGAATGAAGCTTGATCACGGCCTCAACTTCCAGATGGACTGGAAGCCTGAACACCTGACGCTGGTTCTATGCGGATCTTCACAGATGGTTGAAGTCGTGGTTCGCTTCACTCCAACTACCAGTTCACTGTAGCGTGTTTCAGGCATAAATTATTGCGATATAGGAAGCTCGTGACCAGTCAATTTGTGGGCGACATTCGGCTCAAGAAACAACAAAATCCTACAACCTTGTTCCACCCACTTTGTGCTTTCAAAGTACAATTAAATATACAACATTACTAGTTTAGATTTCAGTTGAATTTTGATTTCAATATATTGCCTGGATTCTGCCATTATAAATGGAACTGAAGCCATTCAAACGTCTTTCACTGGAGTTCGTGCAGAACTCGACCCTTACAATGTCACTTTCGATGAACTTTTCGACACACATCGGACAATAACTCGGTCTTAGTTTGAGGATTATGTACGTAGACATGGTCTTTCACATAGCATCACAAAAATAAATCAAACGGTGCCACGCAACACGACCATAGTTGGCAGTTCATATCTCCAAACTACGAAATGGCAGCTTAGATATTGAGTTAGATCTGTGTCCTCCTCTACAAGTTATCACTGCGGCAAGGCCATTAACCATCTGCTCGACAACAGGACGATAAGCTCCAAAGCTCGGGGAGACCAAGATCTAACAGAGGTACACCACAGGGCTGTGTGCTCTCCCATCTCCTGCTGGAACATATTGGTGAGTGAACTTCTACTTGGCCAAAAAAGGACCCAGACGATGTCCTCTGGGAAAGATATATTCACGATCAGAGATATTATGCAGTCGGTCCTCTTCCAACAGGAGAAATGAACCGGAGACTGTGGCGTAGATGTCAATTCGCAGAAATCTGATATGATCCTCTTCACCAGGAAATCCAAAATCACTGACTCTGGCCTTCCCTTTGATGTGGAACCACTCTAAACCCGCCTAAAGTCCTCTAAACGACACGAAGTTAAGCAGGAACCTCAACATCAAGGTACGTTTCAAAAAGGCCTCAACGGCTTTATATTGCCGTAAAAAAGCTACAGGGTGCATACAGCTTCGCATGGTCCACCGGCTAATCAGAGTCATGAGGTCGCTATGTGCTGGACTGCGCTCGATAAGGACATCAACTGCAAACCTCTTAATAAGGTGCAGCGGATGGCATGCGTACGTATCTACGGAGCGTTTGGGACAACCCTCGCCGCAGCTCTAAACATATTCCTCAATCTTCCACCGATAGACTTAATCGACAGACAGCGACCTATACGGCGATCAGACTGAAATCGCAGCAGTTCGGGACAGTCCAGTATCCTAGGCAGATATAGATCCACACAACGAAGACACCGATCTCATGACACCTAAGCTCCTTTTGGAGAAGGATTCAGAATGAGTAGGCCGAAGCTAAGAATTTTTATCTGCGTCATAACAGACCACCGCGGCGTTGGATCTACATAGATTAGGCCTGCTCTACAGAGACATCTGCAGAAGCTGTAGAGACAACGAGGTGGAAGAAACTATTGTACATCTTCTTTGTAATTGCAGCGCTCTCTTCCCGACAAATAAGGCACCTAGAGGGCTACTACTGAAACAACCTGGCCGAACTAAGTAGCATTAGTGTCAGTCAACTGGTTGGCGGAATAGGATCGACTAGAACTACGTGGTAACACAACGAGCCTAATTTGGTGACTGCTATCAACCAGCAGTCTGCAACTCCAACCCAACCTAACCCAGGCTAATATCTATCATCTTCGGAGTGTATAGCAATAAAGCTTTAGACAGTACCAAGATGCACCGCCTTAAAACAAATAAAAATCAGTCGAGATCTCCCCTCTTCTCTGGAACATGGCAGTAAATAAACTGCTACTACTACTGGAGAAGGCGGGCTGCAAAACGATTGCCTAAGCGGACGATGTTGCCATAGCCTTCTCAGGAAAATATCCACAAGTCTTGAGAGATCTAATGCAACACGGTCTCAAGCTACTAAACAACTGGGCGACTCATAATGGTCTAGGTGTTCTTTCGTCCTTTTAACTAGAAAATATAAGATTCCCACTATCGACCCCCTCATTCTAAATGGCCGTTCTCCGTTCGCGTATAAGGCGAAATACCTCCGCCTTATATTAGGCAGTAGACTAAACTGGAAGTTCAACACAGAAGAAAGAGCAAGGAAGGCCATTACGGCCCTATACACGAGCAAGAAAGCCATGATTCACAACTGTGGTCTCCAACCTCACATGACACAGTGGCTATTCACATATGTCATAAGACCCATCCTCTTATACAGCGTCTTAGTAAGGTGGCCCATTCTCAACGTCGGTACACACCTCAACAAATTAAGAAAGGTACAGAGACAAGCCGGTATCTGCATCAGTGGAGAACTTAGAACTACTCCCACCGTTGCACTGAAAACTCCTTGGAGGGTCTACACCTGAACAAATCAGTTCGTCTACCCAATCACTGCAGCGTCTTCCAGGCGGAAGTTATGGCGATTAGTGAAGTTCTATCTTGGCTAAGATGTTACGTGATATCTGCCCGCGATGCGGATTACATTTTCACTGATAGCCAAGCAGCAATTAGATCCCTGGCATTGTTCTCTATAAACTCTAAATTAGTAATCGGCTGCCGCGTATCTCTTAACGAGATATCCGAACAGTTCAACATCCGCATGTGCTGGGTGTCAGGCCACAGAAACATTCCGAGAAACTGCAAAGCTGATGAACGCGCAAAACACGCTAATAGGCTGCCAATTGATAGTATTTCTTGTAACGCGGGTACCCGCATTAATACCTTCAAGTTACAGCTGAATAATCTCTACGCAAAGAAAATCAACGCCAGATGGGCGTCCATCGCCAGATGTGGTAGTATCTGTCGAATCTCAAAACAAATTTGTCCCAATCTTGATCCTAAAAGATCAAGCGATCTTATTTTCCCAAAGAGATCCAGAATTAGTACTGCAGTGGGTATAATCACTGGACACTACCTCCCAGGCTTTCACGAAAAACGACTAGGTCTATTTTCCAACGACTTCTGCAGGAGCTGTCTAGACGAAGAGGAGTGGCATGTTACAGGCATGTTACACCGTCTTGTTGAAACCACATATTGACCACATCAATATGATCCAATTTCGGCAGAAGTAACCGTGTCGCGATATCGAGCAACAGTAACAATCTCTGCTTGACTAGCCGCATTTTCAAAAAAAGCATGGTCCAATGATGCATGCAGCCAAAAATCTGTATAAAACAGTGACATGTTGTGGATGACGCTCCATTTTTACTAGCCATAAACAAGCAGCTGTCAAATTGTGTGGGTTTTTTTTCAGTGTTGGCAACATTTTACTGCACTAATGGCGGCAAATTTAATTCTTGCGTTAATTTTGGGACACCCTTTACTTGCTTAATACAAATCTTTCAACATCAGCTTAACAATACCCATGAGTTCCCATTAAAGCCCCATAGTTTCATGGAAATTCAATTAAATGCCAATTCCAAGCAAAAAAACACCGAATACATCTTAAAACAGACCATACACCCATTCAATAGCACTTCACTTCGATGTTTCCGCGACAATTGATGAAAATCAGTTCCTTAAAAATTCCACTGAACTTCCACACAAAGCAGGCATTGCCAGAAGAGTAGTAATTCGTGATTTAAATTAAAACAAAGACTACGTCACAGAAAATGGAAAATGTAGTTTTCTCCCATATCCAAACGTTAAAATTGAACTTTTTTGATTGGAGTGCCTTTAAATATCATGTTCGCATTCAGCCCCACACAATTGAGGGCCGAAATCGAATTTCAGGAGAATGACACAATTTACACGAAAAAGTGCAGTGAATTGCGAACACAATTGACTTGCATTTTTTTTTTTTGCTGAAAATAAATGATTTTTCCTCGAAGTGGATGCCGTGATTATAAATCTTTGTGAAACGATATTCTCGGTAGTGAGGACGAGTTTGTGGATGAGCGATACCGTGATGGAAAGGAAAGAGGATACGGCAGCGTAATAAAGTGGCATTTTGTAGGGAGAGTGGCTTGTGACGGTTGTTGGTTTGGAAGGCTTGTTCGTCACATTCAACCTTGGCGCATTGTAATTGAGGAACTATTATTTCAGTGTAAAGTGTGTTGATTTAGAGCAGAAGAAATAACTATGAAAGGTTAAACATGGTCCTTCTCATCTTTTAACGTGGTTCATGGCCATGATCTTAGAAGACGAATTTCTGATGATTCAGAGCATATTTTACATTCAGGGATACCTTAATGGGCAGACAATTGAGTAAAGAAGCGTCATAAGTTCGACTCTGCACCAGACAACGCTCACGGCGACACAAGTAGAGAACGACCTCAGTCAATTTGGCGTGTGAAGTTGGAGGCAGCTGGCTAATTATCCTGCCCGTTGCTCAGCTACACCCACGACTGTAGCGCCATCAGATTAAGAAGTTGTGTTGGAAACATTAGTTCACAGGGAGAAAGCAGTTAGCATCGAAGGTTATCGACTTGAAGCTGATAACTGATTGCCTGGCTGGGATTCTCATCCGCAGTAAGATTCTACAACATTAGTCCAAACACGAGCAGACGAGTCTAATGGCAGAGAAAAGCATTTGCATGCCTCTCGAGGTCTGTCCGGAATACGACGTTTAGATCTTACACGGAGACTGTAATAACTGATCGGCCGAGTGATCAGCTTCCGACTCATCGACTATGCGACACACCGCGTACGTCAACCAACCAAGAAGCATGTTCAACTACCACGATTTCGCCGGCTCCACTTACGCACATCGAGTTGGACGAAGTCCTTTGCCACGTTCGTCCGACAAAAATGCCATGAGCGTCATCTGTTGCGTGGTTCCACAATTTCGACGCCAATCGATATTGTTGTTGATGACTCCTACAAGCATTAAACTCCAAAAGTGATGCACTTCCGATAAAGAGAAGACCAAAGAAGCAACTCAATGACTTTGGAGGAAATTCATGTCTCTCTCCGTCTCTGGATGGGGTAGTGAAAGTCCTCTTGGAGAAGGATTTGAGTTTCAAACCTAAACGTCAACTTCGAATTGTGGCCCAAACGACCATCACTGCCTGCCGGACAGAGAATGCAACTGCTCTGCAGGGCAAGTGCATTCCAAAGTGTATCCAATCAAATTAACTTGTTTCAATCGAAGTTGTCACCCTGGCACGTCGCATTCTGCGTCACTCGATGCGCACACCTTCACCATGGCCTTCGATTGCACAATCGGGTGTGCATTCGAAAACATCCCAAACCACGTCGACAGCAGAGCTGACCTTTCCCCAGGCCACCCACTCGCATGGCTTAAATGACTTACGTCAGCAATTCGTGTTTCCGCATCCGGACGAGTCCACGTACACGCCTGATTTGCACATCCCATCGCTCGATATTTCATAACCATTCGATGAGGACAATCGGTCAATTAGAGTGTGCGTTCCGGAACCACTGCCTGTCACGAATTTGAATGCCTGCCACCGCACAGAGGAAAGGTGGCGAAAAAGAAGGCCAAATGTGTGTGTGTGTTCGTTGTCCCTGACATCCGGATGTGTTCTGTGCTTCTTTCTGACATTTCGAACGTGTCTTGGGGGTTGTTGCATTCATTATTCAGATGCTCCTCGATGCACGGACAAACAAACACACGCGTGTGACGTGTGAAATTGGTAAGGACCAGCTTTGACGTCAGAGTTCAAGGGCCACCGGTGAGGATATGATTGGGGCCGCTTTATACCAATCCTTGGCTGGATCGCCTTAAGAACAACAGCAACTGGTGATGGAAGAGACGGATGTGCTGCAGCAGAGAGACTCATGAAAATTTCACACAATTCTCGAGCTGTAAAGTTATTAAACAGCTTCCGCTTCGGCTTTAGGTTCAATGGAAGTGGGTGCAATGGGTGCCGGGTGGGTGGGTTCCTTCGAATTGATAATAAATCACGCAGTCAACTCGGTTAAGTGGTTTAATTAGAGCACTGCCCAGCATGGGTGTGAATAATAAATCAAAGCACTGCGGATGTGCGTTGGAGGGAGGAGCTTCTGGCTTCTATTTGAGTTCGTCCTGATTCATGAAATTGCTGAGCGCTCCAATTGTTTCATTCACGAGCTAGGCACTTTAATTGAGGCACGTTTTATCGGGAATGAAAGGAATTCTCGAAACGTCAGCAATGTGATGGGTACTTTTGATCCTTAAATGAGTTTCCAAGTCGACTGTGATCTATTTATCGAAACGAACCACTGCTGCATAAAGGTCAAGGCGTCTGAAGCAATTTACGAGGGCGACCTTGTCGTAAGGCGAAATTGCCTATTTCAGCAGTCCACCGCACACATTCGCACACATTCTACGTGTGAATTGTATGTCTGAATAGAGTTGTCCAACTAAGGGCCGTCGAAGGACATGTCGTCGCATTGCCCGAGGCATTAGCACAAGCAATTGTGTTGGACGACACGCTAAACAGTGAAGATTTCGGTGAGAGGATTCTCAACATGTCTCTGTTTATTCAGCAGTCAGTTGCTAATGGTTGTACTTTTTCATTGTCGAGTTCAGTGAAGGTCAGTGAATCATTCCCTCAACAAGTTGAGTTCATCACACAAGAGAATATATGTATTTAATGATGACACCTCATCAGTCGGTGCCGCTGTTGACTAATGCCATTCATTTGAGTGGCTGTGGGTTTTTGTGAGTGACCATCTTCTCAAAGGGCAAGCTTATGAGTGCTAGACGGCCGTGATGATGGAACCTGTTGACGGCTGCCAAAGGAAGAAGCCACTGCTGAATAAGTAGGGCACTGAAATGAAGTATGTTCTTCAAAAATGTCACAGCATACTGGCAACAAATAAAACTCTTAAATGTCGGCACAAACAGTGCTGCTAAATTGAATTTTAAACGTCAAACAAAACTACGTACTTCATGACTTGTTGACGGTGTCAATGCCAGATCTAGCCTGACAGAAGCGGTGCAGAATCTTGTTCTTGCTTGGTATAGTAAATGGAGACCAGATAGCAAGCAACTGTCAAAGTTATCAATGACATCTAGCTGTCAAAGTCACCATTAACATTGAACTGTCAGAATATTTATTTGGTTTGACTGTTTCGTGTATGGCGACATCATCGGACTTTATTTCTTTCGAAATGAGGAAGATCTTACTCTACTCGAGGTCAATATTCTAGACGCTATTGCCGGAGTAACGTCGCACATATTGGACAGAGTCGTCAAGCATTGACTGACCGCTTAAAGCACTGCCAGCCAATCCGGGGCGGCCATTTGAACGATGTACTTTTCCATATATTTATAATGGCATGAATGTAGCTTCAAAGGAAAACCATAATCAATTTCACATCCCACACCTTTGTTGTTGTATTTAGATTTATTTTCCTATCGTTCTTATCTGGTCACTCTGCATTTAAACGCGATGCAGTCGACGTAGGATTATTTCTTCCCCAGCGCCCTCTGTTAAGTGCTTTAATTAAACGTATTTCATTTCATTAACCTTTTGCCAACGATGTTCATGCCTTTCAATTAAATTATAGTAAGGGACCCCCTAAAAATAGACAATGGTCACAACATTCGGCTCACTCCGATTGAAGCACATCCCTTTGCGACTATTCACTATTCACTGTCAATCGTCAAAGTTCATCGAACGTGGAATCCTTTTACTTCCACATCCAAACACAAATCTTCCCTTAATTACCTTTGAGTTCCTCAAGTGAAAGTCGGCATGTTATCAGTTACCATCGGTCGCCTGTGATTTTACGGAATTCCTTTTATATCCTTTCTTCGTTATTTTCCAACTCACAAGGTCGTGCAATTCATGCGGACGATGAACCCTTCGAGTTTCAACAGAGGAATTCACTGCCAAGGCATGTTCAAGCAATAAATTGAGAAACTTTTTTTCCAAACTTGGCAGCACTTTAGTACAAACTGAACAAAAGTTCACAATGACTGCGTGCGTTTTACGAGGGTCAACAACAGGCCACCTTAACAAGACAAATTCAACCCTCATTAATCCCACGGGAAGCTCGACTAAAACGTGATCAAATAAAAATGGGATCAATCACTCAATCCGATGGGAGAACAAATTTTCCTAAATTGTCTTTTCAAAGTTGAGTGAAATTAATTCGTTTTTTTTTTTTGTTTCTCCTTCGCCATTGTGAATGCCTACAAGTGTACCTCGCAGTAACGGCACTCGTCAACTGTCAAACCTCCGTAAGGCCACATTGAATCCCGCAGTTTTTGTCCTCGTCGCCATGAAATCGTCACGAAATTCCACCCACTCGGCCCAGCAGAGTCGCATGAAAATATTCACCGTCGGAGACTCCTCCGATTCCCTCGACTTCACCGTGAAACTGTCATCCAGCCAGAAGTACACCCATGGCCGTGCCATCAAGCAAAGCTACAAGGATTACCTCTCCAATTCCACCATCCACGGGCTGCAGTACCTCAGGGAGAAGCGGCCACTGTACGAGAAGCTGTTTTGGATTCTCATATTTTTCATTTCGATAGTGTGCTGCTCGAACTTAACCTACAACATTTACATGAAGTGGTGCGAGACCCCGGTGATTGTGAGCTTCTCGGAGAAATCGACGCCGGTCTGGAATATACCGTTCCCAGCGGTCACCATTTGCTCGGAGATCAAGAGCGTGAAGAACGACAGAATCAATTTCACGCGGTTCTACAATCATCTCAAGCGGTTCGGGGGAAGGCCTTACGAGCCGCCCTCCAACATGACCCTCAGTGAGCTGAACAACATGCGGAGTCTGTTGCAGGTCTGCGGCGATCACCTGGTGGAGGGCGTGAAGTTTCCGGATTTCATCAATTTCGAAATTTACGACTCCCTCGACGAGGTCGTGCCGCCCTTCGAGAAATCCTATCCGTTCTGCAAGTGGGTCACGCATCTGGGCGACTGTGAGAACATCTTCTACAAGACCTACACCGAGGAGGGCGTCTGCTACACGTTCAACGGACTGAATGCCTCGGAGATCTACCGCGCCGACACAGTCCAGTACGAGCACTTCATGAACGACACGTCCCGGGGCGAGCGGAAGCAGGCGACCGAGTGGTCCCTGCAGCAGGGCTACAACGACTACACCGGCATCCGCACGTATCCCGAGCGAGTGCTCGGCGCTGGGCCGAGAGCTGGCCTCTTCGTTGGTCTGCAGAATTTCGAGCAAGACGAAGACTACATCTGCCGCGGAGCAGTGAACGGCTTCAAGGTGATCCTCCACTCGCCGGACGATGTGCCCCAGGTGACGAGGAACTTCATCCGTGTGCCCAACGAGAAGGAGGTGGTGGTTCTGCTGAAGCCGAACATGATCACAACCCTCAAAGGGATCAGCGACTACGAGCCGAATCGGCGGCAGTGCTTCTTCCACACCGAGCGCTACTTGCGCTTTTTCAAAATCTACACGCAAGCGAACTGCGAGCGCGAGTGCCTCACCAACTACACTCTCAGCAAGTGCGGCTGCGTCAAATTCTCAATGCCACGCACCGCCGACACCCCGGTCTGCGACGAGACCAAGATTCACTGCTTCGACCTGGCCGAGGACGACCTCCTGATCAACGAGTTCGCCGAGGGACTCTCCGACTCCAAGCTGCAAGTGCGGCGCACGACGAAGTGCAACTGCCTGCCCGCGTGCACCTCACTGGTCTACAACACCGAGATTTCCCAGGGCGACTACGACATCAAGCACCTGCTGGCCTCCCACGGCGACACGGACTACTACAAGCAGAACCGTGGCGTCAGAATGTCCCGCCTCTCGATGTACTTCAAGGAGAATCAATTCATAACCTCAAAGCGCTCCGAGCTCTACGGAATGACCGACTTCGTTGCCAATTGCGGCGGCCTCTTCGGCTTGTTCATGGGCTTCTCCGTGCTGAGTGTCGTCGAGATTGTCTATCACCTAACCATCCGCCTAATAACGAACATCCGCACAATGCGACGAAACTGAGTGGCTTCTGTGTGGAACGTGTGCCCCCCCCGGCATGCGTGGAAGTGTAAAGTGTGTACAATGTAAACTGTAAATTATGTGCATTTTGTATATTGTCTTAATTTTAAGCTGTTTGATTTTGTAAATAAATGTAAATATATTTCTAACACGGTTCCTGTATGAATGTGAGGCTTACAGCGTAGGGTGAGATGTCATTAGTGGCGTAGACTTTTGTTTGGTCTGCATCTGTCTTGAACATGCAACCCGTTATTGTGGCGGTTGTATAAGAGTAGCAGGCAAATGGTTAATCTCTCGTGACAACTATTTTTGATCGAAAGTCCACAAAGATGAATTTGGCTTCTTGTTGCAGCCTAATTTCTTCAATTTCTGTTTGTAACTCACGGAAAGGTTTTGAAAAGATTTCCTCGGCGTCCTTGCGGGAAATTCAGTTCACCTGACGTGAACTAGTTTTACTATTCGAGCAACGAAGACAAGGGGTGGTCCATCTGCTGGTTTCTTTTTTATCAACTTCTGTGTTGTCGCCACGGAGCTGCGATTTGATTTGAACAAGTTTGTTGACACTACGGCTAATTGCCAAGCTAAATATTCCCTAATCATCGGAACGTTTTTCATCAGTCAGTTTGGACGGTAAACTACCAGCACAGGCCTCAAAGGGGCATCATCTCCCGATAGGGACGGTTATATAGCTGGTCCGCTATATAACGAGAAAGAGTCACTGCTGCCAAAAACCTAGCAGTTCCGTTAGATAGCCTAGACTAGCTACTCCCACCTCCTAGTGGTGCCGTCTGAGAAATTAGCCTAGAATTGCTAACGGGAGAGGACGAATGGCGAGCTCTGTGCCAGAAAACAAGTCCAGAGCAAAAAAACAAAAAAATAATTGGTGCGAAACGGAAACCAACGCCTCGGACACGGATGGAAAATTTGATAATGGCCTTAAGCTATCGTACACGGACAAAGATTGGACTGGAACGGTAGGACAGTCTTCGACTCACTTCAGGGTGGGCCACAAAACGCCAGATTCCTCCAAATGGAACGCGAGTTCGTCCGGTATAAAATTGACATTTTAGGGCTGAGTCAGATAAGGCGGGGGGTGCTCGCGAATTCATCTCGCCATCTAAAAGCGATGTAATGATCTACTCTGGTAAATCAGCGGGTAGTGCGTGCAGATTTGAAGTATTGATATACATACTATGCCCCGGGGGCGTTAAAGGACATAAGTAAGTAAAAAATAACCAACAGATGATTCACCTCGTACCTTACCACGATCCCAGCCATCGATTGGAATTCAAACAGATTTGCACAGCTAGAGCAACAGTCGAAGCAATCGAGTCGAGATTAAGAAATTTTGCTTAATATCTGTTTTTTCCTGTTCAGTAATTGCAGCCAAAGCCCAGGGGTCTTCTGTGACCAATTCTAAAAATCCCTGACACTAAGAGACGACTGCAGCTGAAGTGGCTGCGATACACGAGGCACCATTTTCGCTGAGAGAACACAACAATCGATCTCTATCTTTTCCGTCAGCTAAGCGGCAATGAAAGCCATAGCATCGGCCGACGTTTTGACCAAAAAACTGCTTCGGTTATGCAGAAAGAGCGTCAGTGAAACTTTCAGTCTTGCGAAAAATGGATCTAAGCTGGGAGTTTGCAATTACGCCACTTAGCTCCATAAAGTAAAAAGCTAGAAGGCGAATCCATGGACAAAGACAGAACTCGATGGCTTGGTCTGGACATTGGAGCAGCAGTAACGGGCCTATGGCCGCGGCTGAGTAAAAAAAGATCAACATCACAGATCAGCTTTTGTCGCAAGGAAGTACGATCGCTAATATCAGTCCTAACCGGGCACTGGCAAACATGCATCGCGACTGAACATACAGCACAACGACTTGTGCAGCAGCTGCAGAGATGAGGAAAAGACTATCCAACATCTGCTCTGCGAATGCCCAGCCCTAGCGAAGAAAGGAAAGCAGTTTCTGCGAAAGCATTTCTTCGCAGAGCTGGACGACAAGGTGAACGGTGAAGGCATTAAAAACCTGCTGCGGTACTCTAACGAATTCGGATGGTTTTAGTAACATAACAAGGTCTCACGGTAGAATAACATAACCATTTTAATAGTACAAAGGATTTTGTGAAATTTGATTCAAAGAGCTGGCATATTGTCCAGCCAAACCGAGGCACAGTCATTTGACTGATAGCTCCTAATTTGCCCGGTGAGTGTGCCACAATTTCGTGGGGAGATTCGCTGCACACCATTCAGGACATTGATGTTCGCCTGATCCGTGGTAGAGTTGCGTTACAAGGTTATGTTACAGGGTGGGCCAAATACAAGTTTCTTTTTAAAAGTGGAATAAAATGGACAAAATTAAATTATGGCTTTATTGGTAAGAACAAACCTTCCCATTAATTATGAAATACAACGTAGTTCAATTGGCTGCCATGGCTAGTTTCGCAGTAGCGCATTCTGTCACCCCAATTTTCTAAGACTTTGTTGATGGTTTCGGGCTGTAGCTCTTGGCTTGCTTGGATGATATTGACCTTAAGAGCTTGAATCGCTTCCGGATTGTTGGCATAAAATCGGCACTTCACGGTTCGCCACAAAAAAAGGGGTCAAAACGCAGCTCCGAGTCGGCTAATTGATATCGCCGAGACTTATCAGTCGTCTCGGCGATATCAATTAGACGATTAGTGAATTTGGTGCACACAAGATCGATTGTGGCAACCAGAGGTCGTCCAAATCCATGTCTTCAATTTCAGTAAAAAAAAAATGTCGGTTAACAATCGTCGTAACGTCAATCATTGATCGAAACGTTGTTCCCAGCCTCATTTTCGAAGAAGGCCAGAGGAGCCACATTCACCCCGACGACGAGGACCATGAGTCCTGTCCACTAGCATATCAGTCTCACGAACTTTTTGCACAAACTTGCGTACAGCAGTCGCGGTGGGTGCTTCATTTCGTCGGCCAAAACTTCTTTTCGAAAAACGGCCTGTTTGGGCTACACAGCACTCAGTTTGAAAATAATCTTTCAATATTTTCAATATTAAAGCGACCCATTACGTTCCGCGGAGGTATGATACTGACTTTCTGTTCCAAGTCGATTCTACTTAAGTCACTGGATGAAAGAGGCAATGTCTTGTAATGATCAATTATCAATCAGGCAAATTTTGAGGTGTGAAATGCACTGCTTGCCAGTCACGAAATGCAAGAGATCAAATCGAAGTTATCCAGCCTCTACAGATCGAGGTGAACTAAGGCCTAGATTCCACCACGGACATCACATGGATCCAAAAGGACCTAAGTGAGACGTGGCTTACCCCCGTCAACCCACGCACCTAACGCAACCTAAGGCCTACCACTCGATTCTACCATTCTACCAAGGCAACCACTCATGCTCTCTCGGTCTACAGTTGAATGCCGATTCCGAACGTCGGAGTTTGAGAAGCCGTTTCTAGGCAAGTGTATTCTTTGAACATTCCCAGTGACTCGAAAGATGTCGAATCATGGATTATGAAAGTTGGTCGTGTTGCTGAAGGAAAGCTGACCCTGTGAATGAGGGGCACATCCGTTCATCTAATCCTCTGAAATCACACTTAAACACTAGAATTTGATCGCAAATCATTCGCCTTATCCATTTCAAGCATTCATCAAGTGAAAAAGGAGACAACTCAAACTGGAACTTGCTCTCCGTAGACAGGGTGGGGCAGTTTGTTTATTCGCCTCCATTCAGTCCAGGTTCAGTCGTTCAGTAGGCTTTCCTGTCCTTTAAGAAAACAGTCTTTGGTTATATCTACTCTTCGGCTACTCACTGTTGTGAACGTTGTTAAAAAGCGCACAGTGTCCCCAACAAATTGCAGCTCAAACGTATTATTTCTCAGCGAGAATACAGACATTTGCTGCTTAACAACAAAATCACAATTAATAGGCCGACATTTCAAGCTTTCACACCTTCAAAATTAACAACCCACCTCCACCCCCAAGGAAACGAGCATTCCATCAGAGGAGCCAATTTCAGGCCAAAAAACAAAAAAAAAACTTCACTCCGCATCCCGTCCGTTGGCAGCCCTGTTATCCTGGACTGAATGAAGCGATTATGACGTTTCGAGGTGAATATACACTCGAGAGAGAGACAAACACAAGTCAGAGTAGAGAGACAGTCAGAGAGGGTAAAAGAGAGACAAAGAGATGAGGTAACCTCGAAGTCCAATGAGAAAAGAAAAAGAAGAATAAAAAAAAAAACTCACCAAGTAACAACAGTTTAATATCCTTAGCTGCCTGTATCCCATCCTCTTTCAGATTCCTTTCGATAAGGCGGCTCCTAGCGGCTGCGGCTCGTTCCTCAGCAGACTGTGCGCAGCCCATTGTGCGTATTGCTTCGACACAAAACGTTTTGAAGGTCGTTGGAATCGGCCGTGAATGGCCGACGTTAACGTTGAGAGAAGAGAAGAATTCAAATCCAAAAACAGAAAATCAAAAAGGTACTACCCCCCTTTCTCTGTGTTCGCACAACAAGTTCCACCTGAGATAGATGGCGCTGTTCCAAAAAAAAAAATGATACAACTCTATGTGCGTTCGTTTTGATTTATCTTCGTTTTCTTTTCTCTTTTTTTGGTTTTCTTTGATCCTTGGATCTGTGTTGCACTTGTTTGATTTGAAACTATCCACAAAATGAAGGGAAAACGGAGCGCTCTTCACAGATTCGCTTCAGTTTTTTTCACAAGATAAGATGTACATATCCTTGTTTCTCTCACAAATACCACTTATGACACCACACTGAAGAGAAGGAAAAGACAATATAAAAAAAAAGTAGAAAAAAAAGGATTTCCAATGGATGTGCGGACACCAGCGGGCGCGTACAACAACAAAAAGGTGTGTACACAATTTTCTCCTCACAGAATGGGTGGATGTGTTTGCGTGCGCGCGTGTGTGTTGGAGCGGTGGGTGGGGGTGTTGTTCACCGACTACCGTGCTGGCTAAATGGCAAATCTCGAGAAGTTGCACTTTCAGACTTGACTTTAAGATCTTAACGCGATGCACAAGCTGAAGCCGTTGGAACCGAACAAAAAACGGTGAATTTGAAGGAAAACCGAACTAGAAACTGCCACTTTTCCGGATGTTCAAATCTATCTCTGAGCCATGTAGATACACGACGTGGTGAGGCGAGGTGAAAATTGGGTATCTACGAGTGGTAAGAGCAAATAAACCAAACACACACACACACAACCAAATACGCGCGCGCACTTATAGCGATGGGCGCCGAGGACGACGAACGACAACGACGACAAAACGACGGCGAGGGCAACGACAACGACGACGACGACGACGACAGCGACGGCGGCGAATGAGGGATGTTGTGCGGATTCGCCCCGTATACCAAAATGATGAGGGTTGCGATGTGGTGCGTTTTGCACCCTTCCCGCTCTACTCCCGGGAACAAACCACACGACCACAAGAAATGGGAAAAAATCAATAAAAAAAAAATACGCAAAAAGGAAAAAAAAATACTGCTTCTCCAGCTGAAGGTTGTGCACTGGGAGGGCGGGAGGCGGCGCACACATGATAACCCCTTTTCTAGGTGTGCTGCTACCCAAGGACCATCCATTCATATTCACTTTGTCACTTTTTTGTACAGCTAGTAGACACCACAGATTAACAGATCCTTCAGCTGAAGAAGCTCCCCCCTCTTCGCCCCCAGCACCCACAAATAGACACAAATTAAGTGAGAATCAAACACAAACGATACGAGATACTTTTCGAACATGCCCCAAAAATATATGTACATAAGTGTGTGTTCTTCTTTTTTTTTTTTCAACAACGATTCACCCCGCAGCAGCACAGTCTGTATCTGACACAGAAAAAAAAAAAAATTTCACGGTATTTTTCGTGTTTTTTTTTTTTGTTGTTACACTTGTGCCGACAACGATGACGGCGGAAGCCGAGAGCGAGAAGTTGGTTCGGGGAGAGAAAAAAAAAGTATTGAAGTGGAGCCGCCCTAAATATTTAGCTAAGGAATTCTTTCATTTTTTTTTCTTTTTTGATTTCCCAGATTCACCACACGACGTCCGATAGATGGATACGATTTCACCACACGACCCGACCGCGTATGAGTAAATGTGCGCCAGCAGGAGTGTGAGTGTTTGTATGGAAGACGCGTTGAAATATATTTTTTTTTTCTTCAATATTTCGCGCACTGAGATACGAGATACGACGTACCCACTGGTTATATTGGGGACAGAGGGAACAATGACCACAAGTTTCGGACTAATCGGAGAAAAACGCAAACACACACACGTACACACACCAAAAACAAAAAAAAAAAAGAACAGAACAAGAAAAAAATGAAAGCAAACAAAACAAGACCGTGATGAGCGGAGGATGAACGCACTGGAAAATTATGTTACACACTTTTATTTGAATTTTTTTTATCAAAATTTTCTTCTTTTTCTTTTCTTGTGGGAGACAAGAAGTTTTCTTTGATTTTCCTATGAACACTGATGTACGAGATGGAGGCGCGAATTCATCTGCATGAGGTTGTGCCTCAATAGACCATAGAGTACGAATGAGCGAGTGGTGAAATAGTGGAACGCGTGTAGGATGATATTCAATGAGTTACTCGACCCAGGGTTGGGGGTGCGCAAACGCTGTTGCGTTGCCGGCGTGTTGCCGTGCGTTTCGAAAGTGAACAGATGAGTAGTGTGATGCACAAGCAAAGGGTAGATACTGCTGTTTGGTATCAACTTGGGAGTAATTCATGCGCTCATCTGTGGAGGTTGCAAATGACTTCATTCTGATGGTCTTCTACTTGTTTGTGCGGCGCTACAGTCCGGAGTGGATTTGACGCTCAAGGGGCCTACAGGAATCTCCTGGTGACGCTATATATGGCTAACTGCCTTCAGTGGAGCGCACTGAAGTTGGTTGTGGGCCTTCTCCATTTGTGTGCGCCACCTTAGACACCTATAGCGTTGTCTGGTGGTCTCTTCTCTTTATGCATAACAGTCTTAGAGAAGATGCAATTTTTTTAACTTTATTTTTTTAACGTAAACGCTTCTGCTGGTGAAGGTAGCTGCTGATTACACTAGCCCTTGACTAGCTTTGAGACCGATACTGCAACCTTGATGGCAGTTTGGCGATCGACAAAAATGTTTGAGTTTAGTCTAGTTTAGAGAAAAGCTTCCATTACAGCTTGGGCAACGTAATCTGGACATAATTCGAGACTCCACCTCTTTCGAGTCACTGACAATGATCGAAGAGAATGCGTGTCTAGAAAAATGTTGCAATTTTCGATTGGGAAAACTACATGAACTTCGGATCCCTGACACATCCAAACGGACACAATGATGTCTCCGTTTTAAAAACGAAAAGTGAAGTGTGGTGGCAGTATTTCTTTTTTTTTTGATTTTCAGGAATCAGAGATGTCGATGACGTCTCTGTTATACTCTGATCGAATGATTACACAAGTTTGAGTGTACAAGGTGTTTGGCACTCCGTCAATACTCTTCCAAGCTAGTATGAAGGAGGTTGAGAAAAGGAAGGGAGGACAAAGGATTGACAGGCAATGAAATAATAACCAGTGACGGGTGTTAGGAATACAGAACACGGTCACTTCAGGACGTCCAACATAAAACATTAAATAACAATTCAGCACCGCGGTCAATAAAATAGCTCTCTACGGTCTAGAGGGTGTTCATTTTGCATCATCATCGACCAGACTTGGTTTTAATAAGAATCTCTCACATGTCCAGTTTCATTTCAACTTTTGTTTTCGCAATTCATGGCCTAATGAGCCTTTAGACGAAATTTACCACAAGCGAGAAGAATCGTCATATGGCTTGAAATGCACCATCAACAGAAAACCAACGAAAAATTCTGTTTTCAGTATCAAAATATGCCAAGTAATCACATTAACTTCCACTGAAGCCTCATTAGTCTAAGCATAAGGATTTTCCAATAGGGACTTTCGAACTTTCACAGTTGATAGTGGCCATTTTGTTGACGCTACATCTGTCAATTTTGTTGCCATTTATTCAGTCTGTTTTGCCAATTCACCATGGACGAATTGTTTTATCGAAATGGGTGTTCTGTGCGGGCAACAGATTTTACGGTCGCCATAAGATGAGGCCCATTTCTGGATGAAAATGTGTATGTCAACAAACAAAATTGTCGAATTTGTCGACGATACATATCCCCATGAGACCATTCAAGTTCGTCCAATGCATCCCGACAAATGTCACGGTTTGGTGTGGATACTGGGCGCCATCGGTCTATATTTCTTTAAGAACGACATTGGACACGCCATCAACGTCAATGGCGAGCGCTGCAGGTCGATGATTACCAACTTCCTTTGGCCTGAATGAGGTGATCTGGACATCAACGACATGTAGTTTCACCAGGCTTATCAATGTAGCGTCGATATTCTGCCCAAGCGGTTCGAGGGCATGGTCATCTCACGTGGAGGTGATGTGAAATGGACAACGAAATCGTTCGATTTAACAGTGACTTTTTCTTGTGCGATTTTCTGAAGTCGCATGTCCATGCGAACCACGGTGGCTCATGCCATCGGTCAAATTCAGCCTGATGTATGCGCCAGACTAGAGAAGACGCGGCGGACTTTTGAATGATGTGATATTCCATACATAATGGCAACGATAGGCCTTTCAAATAAATAAAAAAGTGTCGAATCTCACACACAGTTTGGTTTATTTAAATTTAAAGATAGAAGTACGTGCGAACATCAGGCCGTCCACGGAAATTAACCGCAAGAGATGAAAGGGTCATTCTCAGCACTGTTCGCAAAGAGCCAAAAACGAATTGTACTAGCATAAGAAAACACGTCTCGGTTACCTGTAACAAAGATATCAGCACGCGGACGATCCAAAGGAACCCGAATTTACACGTATTTTGCGAGAACACCGAGGAAGAAGCCGTCGATAAGTGCAGCCAAAAGAAGCCAACCAAAGGAATCGAATGGACTTTGCAACTTTACAAAAAGACGATGATCTGTCTTTTTGGAAGAAAGTGTTATTCTCTGACGGGAAAGCAAACAACATTTTCGGCCGCGGTGGTGCATCGAAAATATGGCAAAAGAGTGGCATAGCGTTGGAAATTAAATTTTCGAAGATCAATTAAACATGGTGGAGGCAGTGTTATCGTGTAGGGGTCCGTGGCTTGGTCCGGTGTGGAAAAGTTGATGGAAATGTGTACCAGCACATGTATCTGGGTATACTAAGTGAGAATTTAGAGCCATCGGTCGAAAAATTAGTTTTGAATCCTGGCTGGAAGTTTCAGCAAGATAATGACTCTAAACACACAGCTCAAAAAGTCAAGAAATGGTTACTGTACTATGCCCCGAGACTGTTGAATTCTCCTCCACAGAGTCGTCATTTAAATCTCACCGAGCATGTGTGGGACTTCCTAGAGAAACAGCTGCATAAACACACAATAACTTCAAAGGTTCTGATAATAGAATGTGATCGGGTACCGGAAGACTTAACCCAGAACCTGGTTTATTCAATGCCGCGGAGACTACAAGCCGCCCTCAAATCCCGTGGAGGTCCCCAAGCTACTAGGAACCTACTGCGAATTAATAACCCATTTTTTTTAAAAGAAGTACGATGAATCTTGTCGTGTAAATAAAATAAGTAATTTGTTATTTTCTTTAAAAAAAAATGGCCAAAAAGTGGAAACTGGATGTGCTGTTATACATACGTACATAATCTTTGTTTTTTATTACAATTCCAATTATATTTATTATACCAAGGATGAAAAAGTCGGTACAATTGTACTGTTTTCGATACAATCGCCTTTACTTTTGTACACAAGTGCACTTCTTTTTGGGTTTCGATACATTTTTAAATCAAAAAATGATCACTTCAACTTCACAGCACTACAGGAAGAAGAAATTTAACTCCTAATTTTTTTTCAGGATAAATGTAATTTGCCATTTTGGTCAGGAGATTTCACACAGTTTGCCTATCTTTCCTCGGAGTTTTAGGTCAACGCTCCTCGACATAGAATATCACTGCGGTCGTTTGTGGCATCCGTACTCGATAAACTATTTTATAAGTAACCATATATCGAACGCAGAGAAACAGTTGGAATAAGTAGAAATGACCAGCTAACTTCTTCAAGGTACATGCAGTGGACTTCCCCTGGGACGAGTTCTCACGGGATATGAAAATCAGTTCGAGTTAGATGATGGTTTTTTGAATGGAAAATTGAGGGAAATGCCAAAATATGGCGAACAAAAACTTCGAGTAAGAGAGAAATTCGACTTAGAGAGAGTTCGACTTAGAGAGAGCCTACTGTAGTATAATTTAGGTGTATAAAAGTAATTGTTTTATTGACATCACTGAGTCTGTCTATTGCAGTCCTGGACGTCGACTGTTCTTATGACTTCGAAGTTGCTCACAAAGTTTAACTGAACGGTAAGTTTAAAGCCAACTCAAAGGAAATCCATTTATTTATTAAAATATGTACCGACTTTTTGTCCAACTCCATAGACAAACAACATTGTGTTTATCAAGAGCGTAGACGCTATCACTCAATTTCGACGTTAATTCATTCTTCAAAGTTTTCAGCTTGCTGTAATTTCGTTAAAGAATCACAATGATTGCGCAGACTTCGGCAGTAACGAAATGAGTCGTAGGTCACATCATTATTGTTCCCTCTGTTCAGCACATATCCGAAATAATCCCCTTGATGTCATGGGCTTGAAGAATGCAGAGCATTGCTGCTACACATAAACCATTAAAAGCATTTAAATTCCTTCCTTCCTTCTGTTTTATATATTCCTCCGTCTGTCCGCGTATTGTAAACGTAATATACTAGTAAGTTCTGCAATTTTAAGTGAGTTGGCACAATTCTGTCACAATATGAACAAATAATAAAGACCACTAAACGGACACGCTGAGCCCAAGAAATACTTGAAAACACCTGAGTTGTTAAAGAAGAGTACGTGGAACGGATAAGAAGCATCTAATCGACACATATCAAGACTAACTTCAACTCAAACTCGTAGTAAATAGACTAGACTTGGACCAATAGTCCCGCACTTCCCATATATACTACCCAACACAGTACACACTCGGCAACACTTGTTCCATTTGACACTTGCTCTTTCTCATATTTTTCTTTCCACCTACTTGGGGTGGTGGATGATGTTTTTCTAGATTTTCCACTTGATAATGGGGGGGGGGGAGGGGGGGAAGTGGAACTCGTATTTGTTTCTCTATCTCTTTCGTCACCCGTTCTGAAGCTGGTGTGATTCCAAATCCAACCCGAGCATTATTGACAGCTTTATGGTCGCGTTCCCTTCCGAGTTCCTACACATGCGGCAGGAAGGAACCATCCAGCGAATAATTGAAAATTCTGTGGCGACTCATCGAGCGAAAGCAAACAGAGAAAAAAAAAATAAAAAAAAAATTAGAAAAATAAAACAAAACACAAAATGGAGCAATTTTCTTGATTCGCCCAAATGAAGCTGGAACTACGCGAGCTGGAAATGTAAATAGGAATGCATGCGCATAGCCGCGTCGAGGGTGAAACGGCAAAGCGACAAAAGAGAAAGAGAGCGAGCGAGTGAGAGAATGGAAGAGAGAATCATCAGTAGTGTACGCTGTGGAAGTGAGTGCCGAGTGGTGGTGTTCCGCTGTCGACGACAAGGTAATTGCACACGCGGCAACAGCAGTGTGTCCCCAGCGATGGTGTCCATCCATCGTCCAATGTGCAGTGGGGTGTGAATTTAAAAGCCGCCACTGCTGTTGTCTGCCGTGCCAGATGAGTGTTACCGATCCCAACAGCCGTCCGCGGCGTGGCCGGGACAACAAGGGACACTCACTCAGTCCGCCAGTCAGTCAGTCAGTCAGTCAGTCAGTCGTCGTCGTTTCGGGCTGCTTTTCAATCAGATAAGGTGTCTAATGAATGCAGTTTTTGTTTGTGTAGGCATCGCTCGGATGGGTATGAATATGAATTAAACGCGGCCCACTCTCTGCACACGGTGTGAGTTGGGGTTGCTGGCTGTGGAATATTTGAAGAGGGTTAATTTATTATGCGTCGAGTGGTGGTAAATTGACGATGGAATTGGGGAAGTTTGATTGCATCGCATGACATGCGAACAGATGGCGCTGGTATTCATGCACTGTACACTGGTGTAACCTCAATTTATGTTTTTTATTGGGAGTGTGGTACTTTCGAGTGGTCCAGCAGTTCATCGGAACGTTCGGTTTGAAGTGGAGCTTGTCCGGAGAGACTGTGAATAGTTCACACATGAGTCTGAGGTCAGACGTCTCAAGGGAATAGGTTTTTCGGGGAGAACTAACAAGACAGGCGAACTACTACAAACCTGCGGTACCTCATGCGGAATATTCCGGTACATACTTCCCTTGGCACAACTTTGACATTATGGGCCGCAGGAAACTGAATTCCTACGAAAATCTCGATGACTCGTTCGAACTCCTGATTCTCCTCGACTTTTCAGAGCACTACTTAAATTCGCTTACGAAATATTTGAGGAAAACCTACTCTTCTCGGAAACTGTTTAGTGCCTTCAAAGTCATAGCCCGTCATCTCGTCACACAACAAAGAGAATGCTTTGCTTTCAATTTTCCCACGAAAAGCGGCAAATCCATTCACTACGGTGGGCGATGGGTTTGTATAGGCAACCCGCCTTCCACGAGGGTAGAGAGAGACGAATTCAATTAGTTTTGAAGTCATTTGAATACGTCAAGCAAATCAATTGAATGAAATTGATTTCATCAAATGACTATCGTCACGAACGCACCCCAAGGACAATGACCCATTAGTGGAACTGCGCAGGTAATCGTTGAGTATGCCTATAATAACTGTACACAAACGTCTAATGATTTGTTTACACCGTTCGCACGAGGCGCTATATTGGGAAATCTGATTGCAACATATTTTATGTTTCTCACTTAAGATCTTCTATGTGAAACAAACGGTGGAGTGTAGAAGTGTGTTCGGAGAAATTGTGCTGCGGTTTCAATGAAGAGGCATTACTGTCTTTAGCTACTCCTATAGATCCACGTCATGAGAGACTGTATTTAAGGCACTGACTGGTGAATGAATCTGCAGCTTATGAGAGTCTTCGTTAGCCTCTTTCGAACATGTATCCCTTAACCCACTGCACAAAGTATAGAGCTCTGTCAAATGGGAATATCCTAGTGTTCACACGTGCGAGCCTACCAAACAGTACTGGGGATCGGTTTAGGACTGAAATTATGCATACATGGAGGAGGAGGTCTTCAACATTTTTGTTGTTGTTTGAGGCCTAATTCCGTCCAGAATTGTAACGCCGCTAAGAAGTGCCTATGTCTACCCTTGTTCCATTCCACACAGTGGACAATGATGGAAGGGAATGCCGTCCATCAGGATAGGCGTCTGAAGAACTCTAAGGCAGCTGCAGATGATTTGATTGGACTCATGTACCAACTCGTCTGTAAGATATGGTCGGAGGAAAGCATGCCCGATGAATATAATGGATACCCCTTTAAATGGGTCAACTACCGAGTTATAAGGCTCCTAAACATCGCTTGTCTTCTCTGCCGTTTTATGTGAGCGCCTGAAACTTTTCGTGAATAACCCGATAGGGTCTTATCCGTCCGGTTTCAGGCCGGGAAAGTTCACCATCGATCAGGAAATACAGACCGACACTCACCTAGACGATCGATGCCAAGTGGCACCGTCTTCCAAAAGTGGAAGCATGGACAATCGCAAGAGCGGATGAAGACGTTCGTTGTCTTTTTTAAAAGTTCTGCGTTCAGGGACACGATTTTTGCCATGCGTCTACGGATTCAACGCCTAAGATGGCTAGGCTATGAAGAATGGGACAACACAATAGACGACGCCCACGAAACCGATGGCGCACACAAATGAAGAAGGACCTCAACCAACTTGGAAGCGACAGGATAAAGATCGTGTTAGCTGGAGAGGCTTGTTGACTGAAGCCCAGGTCTCACCCTATTCAAGCTATTGACCTTGTCAAAATAATTCAGCGCCGAGATTTGATCCACGAACCTTCGATGAGACGTAAGAGACGTTTCAGATTAAGTGCTGGCCATGTTTCCTTTGTTTTAAAACCTTTGGCGTGAGATTTGGTAGATGCTGCAACTGTTCGCCCTTGCCCTTGTTTAAGGGGGAGTGCAGTACAGGAAAATAATGCGCATTGTGTAGCTGACGAGGCGAAACTTCTTAGACTAATTTCCTTTGCGGCCGTGCGCCCATCGTTACTGTCGTCAGAAATGTGTAGAAAATAAGTCAAAAAGCGCCTAAGAATCAGAAGTCATTTAGAGGGAAGCTGGCTTTGAGCATACACAAGGAAAAAGGCAACCACTCGTTGTCATCTAGTTTCAAACTGCATTACAAACAGAAGAAGAAAAAAAAACAAGTATCCAATTAAAGACTACACCCACCCACCCACTGACATTTGCCAGCACTCATTTCTGGAAACTCTCAAACTCGAAGTAATCATTAACGTGCATGTACCTGCCACGACTCCATTGAACGCGAACCTATTTAAAATGAGCACATTATTCCACGCAAGGAAAATTAAAAAAATAATCCCGAACGTGTTCCTTTCATTCATTTGCAGGTAGTGCCAGTGTAACAGTCGCATTCAGCAGCCCACACGCCATCACACCGAGTGGTGAGGGATCGAGGTATGGAACCGCCAACCGCCAATCTTTGGCCAGATTGTCGGAATCTTGTGCCGGCGCTCGTGGAATTCGAAAACATGTGGCCATGGCACTTGTAATTACACATTCGCTGAGACAACCAATGCCCCCACGCCACAAACAATGCCCGACATTCATGGGGCCCGGCCAGCCAGTCTGCCCGTCATTAACATCAAACGATCCCCAAGCCAAGCGGACATCCATGGAATGCCAGCCAGCCCCACGCACCAGCCAAGACGAACTAATCAGCCACGGTTCAATTGTTATCATTACTTTCAGATAAAGCTGGGTACACACGCTAATGCGTGGCACCCCTGCACTCGACCGGGGTCCGGCCTGAGAACGAACGGAAACACATATCGAGAGACTGCACCGACACATCGGAGAAGGGGGAGAAAGGTCACAGCAAATGAAAGATTGATGAGGTATCCCAATCAAGTGGCTCCCCGATAAGCGAGGCAATTGGCAACAGCCGAGATGAGAGTGTTGCTCTTGTATCCAGCACTCAGCTCCTTCGCCCAGCCACTCACACACTCGCAACCAGTCGAGAACGGTCATGCGCAGCAGACGGTGCCATGGGGCAGACACGAAAAAAAGGCGAGAACTGCACGGGAAATCGCTCCCAAGACGGAAAACTCATTGAAATTTGTTATTTCGAGTTATTTTGGAATTTTCAATTCAAAATTCACACACGCCAGCCGAACACACACACACACACTAACTCCCACAGTGACGGCATGGGGTTGCCGCTGGTTTTCATCTTTAATTTTCCCTGAAAGGGTATTTTGTGTTCACTTGAGTCGGTGAAGCACGCTACTTTCGGGGTGGCGGACAAACGTCACCCCTCTTGGGAGGGTTTCCTTGGGATCCGACGCCATGTCTCCTCTCGGGGTCCTTTGTACATAAAACCACTTCTTCCAATGAGTCCTGAGGCCTTCTTTTCGGAATGGATGGCGTGACGAGGGTGATGCTGCAGGTGGATTGCCACATCTTCACATCCCACCCCTTCCCGCTCACCCAGTCGTGGCCACCCATCTCGGCGATTAGTTAAATAGATGTCGAGAGCACGTATCGAACGCAGGGTTTGTGCTGAATTCTTGAAAAGCTGCGAATTAATGATGTCGCCGATGGGCACTTGATGGAGTCTGAAGTGAGTCACTTTCACCACGGAATGGGCTGTTTCACTGGACGAAGAGCTTTCCTTTCAATTATGTCGATTAGGAATTGCCCATTCATTCGGTGGACAATGCAAATCGATCGATATTGCGTATGAAACAAATGGGAGGACACACAATAAACACAACGTCCCACTTAATGATTACGGACATGTAAAAATATTGCACATCACCCCGCACCCTGATTGGCAATTATCTCATCGATACATCCATCCATCTCCCATCGCCATCCGAGTCTATCTCACTAATTATTTCATACTTCTGGATGTGCATTAATTAAGCCATCATTCTGCGCCAACAAAGCGGGGCCAGCGTGCGGGGGAGAGTCAATAGAAACTTAGAAAATCGTAGGAGTACCAAGACGGAGCACAGAACGTGTGCCTGGTGTGTCTCTGGGAATGCTCAGCTCACCGCCTACAAGTGGAACTCGTGTATCTTGGCTACAAACAGCGCGTCGTACGAATGTCTAGCGAACAGCTCACCCTATTTAAAATATTGAAAAGGTCAGGCGTGTCAATTCGAGATCCAAGTCATTCATTCATCAATGAAATGATTTCATAGATACTCTGTCCAGTGATGGCCAGTTGTACAGGGTGGTGGCGGTGCCACACTTTGGCATGGTGTTCCTCTTTTGCGTGGGGTGGGGGGACCAATTTGCTATCAGCCCATTTGAGATGAGAAGTTTCCACAAACTCACACACATATATACACGCCTCGGAAGTTGGACATCGAGGGTGCTGTGCAATTAATTCGTGACATTCTCCGAGGCCAGAGTGGATGGGTGGTGGAATTTGCTGTGATCGATGAGGCGGTAGAAAATAGATTTCCGGCCCGAAGAAGATGTATCAAATGAACTGCTGGCAGAAGCAGGAGAGAGTGAGAGAGGGAGAGGGGGAGGGACACTCCTTGAAGCGGTGTTGAGTGCGAGTGTGTGCAGGTGGTTGCAATGGAATGGAATCTGTGCCGGTACGGGGGTCGTTTTTTGGTTTGTTTCATCGATGAACTCTTCATTCGATCCAATTACCGCATGTTCTTCAATCGCCGTGAAAGTATTTAGAACGCGCGACGACGATGTGAATATCATCTGCGTAGCCCAACAGTAGGACGGACTTGTTGCCTTGGCAACGTTGTGGAAAAGTGCAAATTCAGCGCCATTGTTCACCGTTTTTCAGTTCGATTTGTGACAGCTCACGAGTAATTCGAGATATGTACGTGTCAAAGTCAAACATGTTGAGTTCACATTGTCACTTTGTCATGGAAGGTGACTTATACCAAGTGACATGCCACAGCGTCTAGTTTTTCGTGAGTGGACCTTAGAAAGTCTGGAGGAAGTCTACTAGCTGTAGACTGTGGGAAGCTCATTCCTTCTCGTTTGGACTTACGCACTGGCCGGCTAGATCGTGTGATGTGGTATTATCATCATCATCATCTTCTGACCCGCATGATCCACTAAAGGGGTCGCGGGTAAACCACTCACGAGAGATCTCTAGGCAACTTGATCCTCCGGCATCGACTCTAACTCATCCGGAGCAATGCTCAAGCGTAACCCGGCGAGTTTTTGGACTTGGTTCAACCACCTCGTCCTGGGTCGCCTACCTGATGGAATCGCATTCAACGCCCGCCTCGGAAGTCGTGATGATGGGGACATTCGTGCCACGTGACCAAACTGCCGAAGCATAGCCCTTTCCGTTCGAAGAAGCAGCTGCTCAATGTTGAGTTCCTCGCGCACTGCCGTGTTTCTCACCCTATCCCGGCGAGTAATTCCCACAACAGCACGAAGAAATCTCATCTCAGCAGCTTCCTCAACAACGCTTCCAAATTGTGCAAATTTATTTTGAAAATCGTGGTTCCGTTCAAAATACGTATCGCACCGCGCACTACGTCCATTTTCACCATGCACACTTTTGGTTGAATGGATGCGTCAATAAGCAAAACTGCTTTAATGTATTTGGAATGATGATAATCCTCAAGTGTATGTTGATACACCGATACATCCACAAGAACTGGTGGAATATTTGGTCCGTACTTCTTGAAAAACGATGCTGGCCAGAACGTTACAGTCAATGGTAACAGCCATGATTACTGACTTTTTCCGATAATCAATTGAACAACCATGATGTGCAGGAGCGGTGGTTGCAACAAGACCGCGAAACATGTCACACAGTTCGTGCCACAATTGATATATTGAAGGAAACTTTTGGTAACCGCATAGTGCCACGTTAGAGCATTGGCCTCCAAGATCGTGCGATTTAATGCCACTTGACTGTTTTCTGTGGGGATATGTGAAGCCGCTAGTCTACATTGATAAACCAGACACGATTGACCACTTGGAGGTCAATCGTTTCGTTTTTTGCCGATACACGATCAAAAATGTTGGAAAAAGTCATCGAAAATTGGGCTTCAGACTCGGGATTAGATTAGACTACGTCCGAGCTAGCCGTTGTGGTCATATGCCAGAAATCATATTTAAATTATAATGGCAGAAGATTATCTTGCGAAAAGAGTAAATTTCATGTCAATTTAAAAAAAACATCATTGTTTTATTCGATTTCAAAGTTCTATACCTCTAAAAAAAAAAAAACACCATTTACAAATGAGTCCGATAGACGAGGAAGATCTATTGTTTTATAAATAGCCAGGCGGACATTAGGGACACCATCGATATGCTTCAAGATGGTAAGACTCTGACGCCTATTTCTGAAGAAAATAGCGGATAGATGCAACCTACAGAATCAGAAGACACCTCATCCCACACTGAAGGCAATAAAATCACTGCTAATGACGAACGACGTAAGCGACACCAATTGTAGGTCGGCGCAAATCGATCTAGAAAATGAAGTAGCCTGTTAGACAAGAAGCAAATCAGCAAACTGGTCATTGCTTCAAAGGCAATCAAGCCTGAACACTTAGAGCGCCCTACAATGACTTGTGTAGAAGCTGCAGTTAAGGGGAGGAAACAGTACTGCATTCCAGAAACTAGAAGAAAACTGCGAGGTAGTGTATTTTCGTCATCAAAGTCCTGCCTATCTACCTATCTAGCGAAATACCAGCCAATATGCACGAAAAAGTGAGAGAACTCGTAGTATGGTCGCAGTGGATGCTGTAACCGATAGAAATAGCAATAATAAAACACTTGAATATATTTTTTCCACTTTATTGAAGGTACATCCGTATCGCTTCGCAAACTACACAAGAGTGAATCTCTGCTCTCACACCGGTAGTCCCTTTTACATGTTTATCTCTTTTTCTTAGAAGAGTGCCTGAATTCGTTATAAGGGCTGCTACAATGCTGAGAATCTGAAAAGATTACTTCTGTAACCTGATAGACGGCGATAAAGACACCAATGCCGCTGTCAGGCAGAATTTTCCACTCCACAAAACGGACGATGGTAGAGGAGAATTCCGTCACGTCAGACGAAGTCAAGATAGCGATATCAAGGCTGAAGGCTAACAAGACTGTCGGTGCGGACGGAGTCAAAAGGCAATTGAGTAGTAGAGCCCTCACTCGAAGCGCCAAGCTGGCCCTATAGAAGATATTGATCACCGCAGTCCTGATGAACCGCGCAGAGGCATGGACAATCTGAATCGGATGAAGAAGCCCTTGGTATCCCCTATGGTCATGTTTGCGTTGATGGATTCTGGGTGAGAAGATTCAATCACTAAATGCACCGGCTGTACAGCGACATGAGCCTAGTCATGCTTACACGGGTCTAAGGCCATTTTTACACGGTGCTTGGGCCTTGTAGACGGCATGCAGTGGTCAGCTCGGGCTATTCGACTCCGAACGAACGTGTGGGACAACGCAACAGAGGACGCCTGCATCCAAGTTGGCGCACCCAAATGGAGAAGAGTGCACTCCGCCACCTTAGACGACTTTCTCTGGAGAAGGAACTCCACATGGCATGTCACGCAAATTGACGTGCAAAACTGGAGGCAGCTAGCCCAAGATCGTGCTAGATGGAGAGTCTTGTTGGTTGACGCCCAGGTTTGCTCTGGACTGCAACCTAAATAAAGAAGAAGAAGAAGATGCAAGCTTACTTTTGCCAAGTTACCTTGCCAAGCTTACGCTTGCATCTTGCATCAATGCTTCAAGATTGGCGAAGGAAAGATAACGAGTCGTTCGTTTTGTCAAACGCAATATCCCGCGGGAGTTCACTGTTGAGACGTTCGCGGATAGCGGGCGAGAATTGAACCCCCCGAATTTACTGAACGATAGTACTGCCCATGTGATGTTCTTCAAGACTTTCACTAACGCTAGCCAAATTCTCAGTGGAGCGTTAATTTCGATGATGGACATGTCTTAATGCATCAGTGACAGAGTCAGCCTCAAGTGAACAATTATGTCGAGCCCAAAATCTGCTGGCAAAGTAGACTTCACACGTTCATCGATTGCTAAACGATCCTTATTGCAAGATGGCAAAAGCTAAACAAAGCATATACCGCCTTGGATGACAGTTCGGTTTGACGTAAGTGATTGCGACAGGCATGTCAAATCCGGACCACGAATTGGATTGCCCCGTTTGTGCTTCTCTGCATCTCTTTCAAAGGCACCCATGCAGCCTTAAGCGCTGATGTCCAGTGCAAAGGGTGCAGCAGTGCCTTTTAAAGCACTCGCATTCAACTCAACTGGTTGCAAATGTTCACGTGGAAATAAATATGCAAAGTGCTTTGCCTGGAACAGCTCAATCTTGCTTAGCACACCCCTGCTTCAGCGTGCATTTCGTATTCATTAAAAGTATCCAGCTCGAGGCCAGGGGATAGAGTTCCATCCCATGGACAGCAGAGATTCTTATTTGAAGTTTTTGCTCTCCACTTCTCGTCGAATAAAAGGATTGCTCGCGGTCACTGATGAAAACGAACGGACACAGACCTCACTACCTCAGACCGACACTCTAGTCGTAGATACAATCATAGATACACACTCGCATGGGGTATTGGGACACTCATACTACATCCATCTACTGTCATGCATAGAAAGTATATCAGTAAATTTATTACTGCCTTTCCCTTTACGTATCCCTTTACAGTCCGCTCGTTCACGCCGTAAATATGCGTGGGAATTTGTGTGTATTCCTTTGAATGGGAGCGTTAAATATAAACGAGTTGCTACTAGGCAAACACTATGCACAGCCTCCTACAGCCCCAGCCACTGACACTGCGTGATGCTCTTGCTCGCTCGAGATGAACTCGTAAAGCGTACGCTCACATTGCACCTAAACATAACCTATTTCTCGTTTTGTCTTTGTTTTTGTTTTTGGTTTTAATGAAATGAGCTTTTTATGCGTTCACCTTGCGTCAGGTATCGCTCGTTGGGGAGCCGATGAGAGACGTCGTTCTCAGCCATAAATTGCGCGCATTTTAAAGTGACAGTCGGATGATGGTGACGACAACGACAACGACAGCCGCAGTTGTGAATACAAATGCCGGCTGGGCCGCCGCATCGCGCCACATGCTCGCAGAGGTATGAAATTATTATTAAATTGAACTGAGAGAGCACTTAGACGAAACTGTTTGCCGAATGGATGGCAGCTTAAGCTGACGCTCTGCCTGCTGTTGGTGGTTGTTCCGGCATTGTCGGTCCAATAATATCCCACTTAAACATATTACAAGCGAGGCTTTTGCCTATCCGATAATGGGTTTGCTTTATCGTGTAATTATCAGGGGATAACCGGCGAGGAAGTACTTGAAATGGATACGGAACGACACACTGGGAATCGGAATCGGAATCTCTGTGGCCTGTGCACGGCTGTGGGTGGTGGTTTGTTTTTGCGGTTTGCTTCTGTATCGCAAAACAGTGAGAGAACGGGGAACGTGCAGTTTGTCATGTGAAAAATCGAAAAGAATTGCAAAAAAAAAAAAAAGACGAAGAAAACATGAATGTGAATGGGTGCCCTTATGGAGCGGTTCGGGCACAATCCTGTGTCGTTTGGCACGTGTTCTCCATCTTTCCGTAATGGCATCTTCGTTGATGGAACAGTAAATTTATGAGAGGGATATCTGTTTGCATTATGTGGAATGTTGTAGGCTTGCAGGAACATTGCGCATTATCTCCCCTTATCATTTTATGTTTTTATGTGTGGGTACTGAGACTTGCAGATGCTCCGTTGCTGGCACTCCAAATTCAGACTTTATCTTCGGGGGATTTTGTTGCGTGGAAGTAAAGGGGAGTGAAATGCCGAAGTTCACGCTCCCATCTGTATGGAGTGATCCAACAAGAGGTGTCACTCGAAATCAGAAGCAAAACGCAATATTTTTGGTTCATCGTTCGAATGTACACTCTTTCTCAAACTTGTCTAAATCCTTTCTTGACATCGAAGGGCTCAGTGAGTTTGTTTTGCGATCTTGATGGAGCAGCGAGAGCGAACCGTCTTCGGATGAAAAAAATTCCAGCTTGTCTCGAGTTTAGTGGGTCATCTTTAAGCAGTCTCGAGCCATGAGAGAATTCAGGGACAAGCCCATAGAATCTCATAAGATCACATAAAAGAGAGGCAGATAGTAAATGCAGTCCACGAGTGAAATCCATCATCCCCGATCAACTTATTCATACTTTGACAGTTCCTTTCCCGTCAATATCGTTTTATTTTGATGGCGTTGTAGTAGTTTTCGTAGATTTCGGACGCAACGTACATATTTATTGGGCAACTCTTGTATTGTGGATTCTAAATGTATACAGGCTTGGTCCTTCATTTTGCCATGACTCGAGGCAGTTTAGGGATGTACTACATACGAAGTCCAGACCTATGCGAAAGCATGAATCTGCCGAGGAGTACCATGTCCTGTTCGAGCCTGAGTTCCCTCCAGCTCGCAAGCATCGGTAGGCGTGTCCGAAATGTTCAAACTGCCTTGGAAGCATGCTTTTGTGCATGAGTAGGTGACATTTTGAGAGACTGTTCGTCAGCGAATGGAGCGAATATGACTCAGAGAAGGTCTCAACTGGTTGCTGTTGTAAACTTCAAAAGTCCACACCGAAAAGTTTCCAAATTCAATCATCCCCCACCCAACCTTTTGAAGTTAATCAACGCAATCATCAATCAACTGAAAAACAAGTGTGAATTCATTAACTCCCATGTGTCCACTTTGAGTACACTTTGACACCATTTAAACGGATCCCAGTTAATCGCATGACCGCATCTCACCCCTCCCCGTTCTGATGTTGCGTGCATGCATTTTTGGCATTGTTCCATCGAGCGAGTGCTGCCAAAAGTGCTCCGATCACATGACACCGTACAAGCATCTGATAATGCATCGATTATTGGCGGTAATGAAATTTGCAATTGACCACAGCAATCGACCACACCCACCGATACTGGGGCACATCTGGATTAGGAGTAGAAAACCGACAGACAACCTGTCTGTGCACGGTTTGCATGAGTAATCAAATTACGATTGTGAGCGGTGGCGGCGGCCGTAAGTGGGGCCTCCTGTGATTGTTCGAAATGTTCGATTGTCGGACGAGTTCTACACATCACGAAGGTGCACGGTCGTCATTGTAATTGAATTGAAATTCATCAACCCGGGGTCAGTGCGGCCAAATTCGTTGCGTATCTATTAATAAAGTATTTAATGAACTTGATAACTGGCAGGCTCTACCTTTGGACGGGTCAGTTCCCTCACCGTGTCAATTGGCAGTTAACGTTCGCTGATTAAATGTTATTGATTTAGTGTGGTCGTTTCGTCAACTTAATGTCTTTGATGTGTTCAAACGGTGGCGCGAACCGTCGTCGTTTTGAGACATCGGGAATCAATTCTAATCGGCCGATGACCTCGTAGTAGTTTGGCTTTTAGTTTACGACCTGAGCATACATGGAAGCGGGCCACCTTAATGGGTTGCTCGTGACTTCGTACTGTTTCCAGAGAGTGAAGTGGATTCAATAAAAAAAAAAAAACTTATCCTATCAATTAAAATTCCCAAAATAGCAATTTTTTGGTATGCAAAGTCGTTGTTTTGAAGGTTGACCGTTGACAATGGGGGCGAGTTTGTGGATCGATCAAGTGGAAGCTACCTGTGGAGGAAGTTGAAGAATTGATGGAATTTGTTGCATTGGATTGTTCTTCCCTTAGAAGGGTTTGGGTCTGCCTGTTACAACAGAACTTTGGTATGTTAGGCACGGCTGTCGTTTGACTCGCTTAAGTATTATCCGTACGGACGCCAAACTGTAGCTGTAATTGAAATGGGAGTGATATGATACCCAGCAGGAAAATGGTCCAACCATTCGTTCGCTGGTGAATAATCCTTTTGATTTCGGGTGTGTCCAGATGTCAGAGTGTAACAGGTAATATAGAGAAACCAACGAGGAGATGAAGTGTCTCTTGTAGCTTTCGAGGTATTCTAAACGAAGATTTCAACGTCTCGGATTTTTTTTGGACTCAATGGGGACGAGTTTGTCGATCCATCAAGTGGAAGCTAATTCTGGCTTACGGCGGATAAAGAAAATGGCGCTACAGCCCAGAGCCTAGCTTCTACAGCAACCATTCGTGTTGTGCGTGTTATTGTTCTCTCACGAGTGGAAGGGACCTGCAGCTTTACCTGTATTTTCTTTGGTGGTGCCTTCTATGGATGGTGGATCTCTTCCCGCTCTAAGACAGGAGATTGTACCACACCCAGCGAGTTCATCGGCTTTGCAATTGCCTGGTATGGTGCAGTGCTCCGCCACACACTGCTGCGGATAGCGATATTTTTGAGTTAAAGTTGAGTCTTAACAGAGTTTTGAGTTGAGTCTGAACAGCCAGGATAGTGTCTCTTTTATCGCAATGGTTTCTGCGCACTGGACGCTACAGTTGTCAGGCGGTTTCAATGAGAAAGCAATATTGAGGTCCTTGGAGTAGACTGCTACGCCTACCACATCGCCCGTCTTCGATCCATCTGAGTAGACAGATACATGGGGATCCTATCTGGAAGGACAGCTGGTAGAGAAGTTTTTCTCGAAGATAGCTTGAGGTAGGACGCGATCGGTGTCATTGGGAAAGAAGTTGAATTCATTAAGAATAGTCGAGTGACCGATCAGTGTGCATGGGTCGCTGATCTAGCGGGATTTAATTACAAAAATTACATGCACAAAAGTCAACAAAAATTTGTTGGTCTCACAGCTTATACCACCTACTTAGTAACTGTGCCGTTTTTAGACCATAGTGCAATATCAAAAAAATGATCGCAAAGTTCAAATTGTATGTAATTCCCTGGTATGAAAGTCAGTCTGAAGAGTACGAGTTTATTATTTTTATTTTTCTATTGATTATTCTATTGAACTTGTTTTTTGGTTGTTGAATAAGTAAACTGTTATAAAATATAAAAGTAAGTTGTTTAGATATATGAAGTGTGTTTTGTGAATATTACGGGCGAATGAAATCGAAAATGATTAGATAAAATATGTGTTCTTGATTTTCATTAGATGGAAAGTATTGTTGTTCAGTGTTTTTCAAGTCGGCGACCGTGTTTGTTATAAAGCCTTGTATATGTATTGTTAAACTGCGTTTAAACTTCTTGCGCACAGGTGCGACACCCATACTAAATTTTTCGTTTTTCAGGATGTCGACCGAAATTACGAAAAAGCAAATTTTTGATATTTGGCTCTGTAAAGATAAAATTAAACAATTACGAGGGGCGTTCAATATATTCTCGGTATCGGGGTGAAGCTGTGGTTGTATATATAAATTGACTTACTTATCTATGTAACTATGTAATACTAATACTTTAGTGCATTCATGTAAAATTTCATATAAATGTGATTATTAATTAGCGTTTAATCTCTAGTGAAACAGAATCATAATGGCAATTGAGACGATGATGGTGAAAATTGAGCATCGCGCTGTAATTAAATTTCTCACTAAGCAAGTCAAAAAACTTTTTTATGGCTGTTTACCCGGGTTCCGCACCTTCATTATCAACTGTGCAAAAGTGGTCAAGTGAGTTCAAGAGACACAGAGAGAGCACTGAAGATGACCCCCGCTCCGGCGCCCCGGCTACTGCTTGTACGGGAGAAAGCATCAAAGAAGTCGAAAAACTTGTTCTTGAGGATGCCCGAATTAAGGTGAAAATGATGGCAGAGATCACCAAGCTTTCAATTGGTATCGTTCACACCATTCTTCATGACCATCTTAACCTTCCAAAGGTCAGTGCAAGGTGGGTGCCACGAATGCTCACAGCGCCTCAGAAAAAAGTGAGAATCGCATGCTGTAGAGACCTTTTGGAGATGTGTAGTGAGAACGCGGACGGTGTTACTGATCGAATTGTTACTGGTGATGAAACATGGGTCCACCACTAAGACCCTGAAAGCAAACAAGAGTACATGCAGTGGCATGAAGAAGGAACAGATCCTGAAAGCAAACAAGAGTACATGCAGTGGCATGAAGAAGGAACAGATCCCCCGAAGAAGTTCAAAGTCACTCCGTCTGCCGGGAAGCTCATGGCCACAGTTTTTTGGGACTCAAAGGGAATCTTGCTCATTGAGTACAAAAAAAAAAGGTGAAACCATCAACGCCACATCCTACGCTTCCACTTTGCATAATTTGCGGGAAGAAATAAAAAAGAAAAGACGGGGTAAACTTGCAGCGGGTGTGTTGCTTCTTCATGACAACGCTCCTGTTCACACGACGCGAGTCTCCAAGGCTGCTGCGCGAGATTGTGGTTTCGAAGAAATCCAACACCCACCCTATAGTTCAGACATTGCCCCTAGTGATTATTTCCTGTTTCCGGATTTGAAAAAATGTCTGCGTGGAAAAATATTTTAGGATGATGAAGAACTCAAGTCGGCAATAAATGGGTATTTTGTTTAACTAGAGATAAATCGCGAATTAATAATCACATTTATATGAAATTTTACATGAATACACCAAAATAATAGTATTACTTGATAAATGAGTCAATTTATATATACAACCACAGCTTCACCCCGATACCGAGAATATATTGAACGCCCCTCGCAGATGCTGTTTTTTTCTTTTGTTATGGGTTGCTCATAACATGTCATGTCAATTAAAGTAACCTTAAAAACATTGTTTGAGATTTGACGAAAGGCGGGCCAAAAGTCAGAATAGAGAGCAATTCGAAAATACAAAATCCGTGTGAGTAAATGAAACCCTAACATTACCGCAACATGTTTTAGATGAAATACCTTCTTCATCTCATTCAACTACAGTAGGAAGACCGAGCAAAATATTTGATGACTTCTGTGAGAAAAGTTCAAACAATTTTAGATTCTTTTAGCGCTGAAGAAATTACAATGGCTCATGAAATAAAACTTAGAAAAGACGAAAAAAGGAATTCACATAGCGCATGGACTCGATATAAAAGCGTGGCATTTAAGAGATCAAGAAATGAATGAAATGTCAAAGCCAGAAAAGAATTAATCCAGGATAGATTTAGAAGCCAAACTGGGTTATTGGTTGATATGCCAACTCATCAGTCTGGCAATACTAATGTTGGATATACGGCTAGAAGATTCTTTAGAAATGAAGAAAAAACTGCCCAAATTACAGGAACAGATAAAGAAATCTTAAAAAGGTTTCATATCATCTTAGAAGCTTTTGAGAGTTCTGCAAAAGAAACAAGGGAACTGTACTTTAAAAATTATGTCTGGTATGCCAGTAAGTGTACACAAACGGGACGAAGGAGGGCAACTAGTAATAGTGTCCCAGTCGATACTGAGAATCTGGAAAGATCACTTCTGTAAACTGCTAAACGGCGACGAAGACCAGAATGTCAGCCAGAATGTTCCACTCCACACAATGGACGATGATAAAAGAGAATTCCGTCCCCCCGACCTAGACGAAGTCAAGATAGCGATATCGAAAATAAATTCGAACAAAGCTGCTGGTGCAGACGGACTGTCTGCAAAACTTTTTAAAGTAGCTGGAGATGAGATGGTAGGGTACATGCACCAACTCATCTGTAAGATATGGTCGGAAGAAAGCATGCCCGGTGAGTGGAACCTCAGTATCGTTTGCCCGATCCACAAAAAAGGAGACGCCTTCAACTGCGCCAACTACCGAGTGATAAGTCTCCTAAACATCGCTTACAAGATCTTCTCTGGCGTTCTGTGTGAGCGCCTGGAACCCTTCGTGAATAACCTGATAGGTCCTTATCAGTGCGGTTTCAGGCCGGGAGTCCACCATCGACCAAATCGTCACACTACGGCAGATCCTGGAAGAAGCAGCGTGCTATACAACGCCATGTCTAGTTTTGACATTCCTGCCCTGGTTGTTGCAAGATGACGATGGAAAACTCACGCGCTGTCATGTGATTATTTTAACATCATACTTGAGATGATCATGCAAAACTCACTCGCCAACACAAGAGGCCCGATCTTCCAAAACTCCGTACAATTGCTAGCATACGCGGACGACATTGACGTGATTGGTCGAACACAGCGAGCCGTCAATGTCGCGGTTAGCAGTGAATGAGGACGAAACGAAGTAGATGCTGTCATCGGGAAAGGACGCACTACATCGACGACTCGGCCAGAACGTCACCGCAGGCAGCTCGAGGTAGTTAAGGACTTCGTCTACCTCGGCTCCCAAGTGAACAGTACGAACAACATCAGTACCGAGATTAAACGCAGAATAACTTGCCAATCGCTGTTTCTTTGGCGTGGCTAAAGATCGTGCCAGCTGGACAAACTTGTTGACTGAATCCCATGTCCACCTCAGACTGTAGCGCCACAAAGTCTTGTTTCATGGAAAACAAATAATTTCTTCTTGTATACTTCCAATCGGACAACTGCCGGAAGAAACCCAAGAAGCAAGAAGCAAGGAAAATAGAAGGAATTATTTCTCAGGAAAATGTCGCGTGTAAATATGAGCACTGACCTTCTAAATCGGTTATTAATAAGCCGGATCCATTTGGTAGATGTACCAAATATGTAAGAAAAATTGCATGTTTTTATGTTTAAATTTATCATATTTTATTATGTGAACAATACCAATAAAAAAAAAACCAACAAACTTGAACAAAAACATTCATTTGTGAGCGCTATTAATTTAATCCCGCTAAATCAGCGATTCGTCACACTGTGCGATGGTGAGATCGGACCACAGTCAAAGTGTCGTGAGTCGTAGGACAGTGCTGGCTGACGTTTTGTTGATTAAGGTGAAGGAGTATGCTAAGTGCATCCGACGCACGGAGTGCTTCTCAATGCTCCGCTGACCGCTGATACAGATGCAGGCCAGTCGGCGCAACCGGAGAATAGGTCATGAATGAATTAATTTAATAAGTTTCCCTCCTTTCTGGAAGACACTAGGTTCTTCTCTATCTATTTGGACATCAAATAACAATTTTCTACCCTTCAACGCGACTTGGTTGATGTCCCTTTGAGCTTATATGCGTGCAAGCTAACAGCTTTTTGGATATCCTCCCCGCCATCCGCAACGGTTATCACGATCGGAGAGGAAAATGTTTCTTTATAGTATTTTTTAAAGCTGGCAGATCCCAAGTGTAGGACAGACTAATTCTGCCACGCCGCTGTTCCTCCTTATCTCTATAGGAACGGAAGGAATTCATAGGACAGGAGGCTCCAATTCTTCTAGAAAGCCGCCTTTTGCTATTCCTTCTCCCACTGGAAATGACTTCCACCAGCACAGCAGATCTCTCCATCTGACTCACGTCATGTCGATGCTGAACCTTCTTCGTCGTTTAACCGACATCAACGCAGTCTGGGGCCAGACTGCCTCTGTTCGTTCGTCATCAATATTTTCTTCTATAAATCTGCAACTTATCAGAGTCCTTTGATCATGCACCAAACGCTCTTTGTGACATTCCACGAGTTCAAGAAATTGATGCAGAACTCATGCAGACCTCAAAATGAGTTTGTAACTTCTTGCCTCAGCGATGACCACTCGATGTGTAACCAAAGTATGTGCATACCCAAGGCCTCATGGACGGTCGAGGAATATCCTGCACACCTGATGGTACACCCTCTGTTTGATTCGACCTTTTGTCAATCCCCACATGCACTGATTACAATCCACAGCCACTTTAATAAAAAATCTCTATTCCGATTCCACCGTCTCTTCCTCGCATCACAGTCATTTTAAAATGGGCAAATGTTAACCGTGCTTCAA
The DNA here is from genome assembly GCA_907269125.1 of Eristalis pertinax. Lineage (NCBI taxonomy): Eukaryota > Metazoa > Arthropoda > Insecta > Diptera > Syrphidae > Eristalis > Eristalis pertinax. The sequence continues at coordinate 33,404,607 of OU026148.1, forward strand.
GTCAACACACGTACAAATGACCGATTCCGCCGCACATGTGTATCATTCCATTAAGACAGCCACACCGACCACACCGCACCGTCGTTCTCAAAAGGTTAACCTCCGTCGAGTTTACATATGAATTGGAAAATTCTCTCTGTGCATTGGAAGCAGAACAATCAAAATTCAAAACGGCCAAAAATAGCGTCGATCCGTACGTGTTGCTGACATGAGCTGATAGAATAACCTCACCTCTTCCGAATGATGATGAAATAGAAAATCACGAGTTTTGAGTCCACACTCCACATCCACGGAATTGTATTTGATTTTCCCCCGACAAAAAAGTTGAATCAAGTTTGTGTGTCTGCTGCCTACGTCGACTGTTATTGGCAAGTGCTCTATGAGACACTGTCATGAGTCCTTTGAAAGGATTCACTAGACACATGTCCAATCCGTCGGCGGGAAACTTTTACGGCAAGAAACAAAGATATTCAATGCATCTCGAGGAACAGCGAAACTTTGAAGGGTTTGACATGGAAAAAGTGGATTAGACATCACTTAAGAGTTCAGTTATTGCTTCAGGAATACATGCTTGCTCCGCGAGGAATCCCTGGAAGAATATCCACATCTTATTGGATTCGGCTATTAAGCACTGTCTCGCTTTTACCAGACGAAGGACATCCATCGTAGAAGCCAATGCGTCTAACCACTACGACAAGCCAGTCAAATTGTAGCCAATTTCAAACTCGTGCTCTTTTCAAGTGTTTCCTCAGCTGAAAGGACATTCTTTAAGTGACATGTCAAAATGATTGCTTTTTCAGACTGAAGCAATTCTCCGCGAGGGCTTTATGACGCTTAACGAGATGCCCTGTCAGAAGCTTTGCTAGGTCAGGTGAGTGTGACAGGCTGTTGCAGGTCAGTCTAGTAAGTAAATCTATAAACTTGTACGATTTTGAGTATTTTAGGTAAGGAGTGAATTTAAAAATGGAGAGGAAGAAATTTCATCATCTGGGCAGATAAAGGGAACGTGCAGGACACTTTCCTCCTTCGCATCGTCGTCCTTCGCATTGAAGGTGTGCTTGCTTAGGAGTCAGCCCTGTGCGAGCAGCAAAAGAGTCATGGAAGGAGTTCGTAGAGAAGTTGGAAAGCGACCTGCAAACCATTCGCCGACTCAGAGGAAGGAATTTCAACATCTGCGAAGGAGTCAAATACAAAGATGCTTTCTAATGTGGTGGACATTTTGCGCAGATGGAGCGAGCACTTTTCGGAGCTGCTAAATCCCGAACAAGGCACTGAGGATAGCGGACCAGTAGTCTTGAGTGGGGCGGAGAATAGTACAACGGTGGAAGTGGTCATTTTGGAGATTGAATCGCTAAAAGTTGGCAAGTGTGGATGAAGTCCGGCCAGAAATGATTAAGGCCATGGGCAAAGAGGGAGTTTTATGATTCTCTCGTGTAATTAAGATGGCCTTGGATCGTGGTGAGACACCTGGAGACGGGCAAACTGTGGTAATTGTAACTCTTTCCAAAAAGGGGGGACAAAAACTACAGGGAACTACAACTTTAAGTTGGCAACACTATTTTAACTGGTGGCCATTTTGTCAGCTGTGATTTATTTTTAGTTTGGTTTGGCATTTCCACATGATTAGACTGGCGACTGAACAACCCAGCTTCCAAATTGCAAATTTATTTTGAAAATCGTGGGTCCTTTCAAAGTACGTATCGCACCGCACACTACGTCCATTTTCACCATGCTCACTTTTGGAGGAATGGATACGTCAATAAGCAAAACTGCCGTATTTGGAATGATGATAATCCTCAAGCGTATGTTGAGACACCGATACATCCACAAAAACGGACTGTTCGGTGTGCTTTATGGGTTGGTGGAATAATTGTTCCGTACTTCTTTAAAAACGATGCTGGCCAGAACGTTACAGTCAATGGTAACCGCTATAGAGCCGGATGGAGATGATCTGGTTAGGCGCATGCAACAGTTCCTCCCGAGAGATAAGTCTTGTTAACATCGCGTACAAGATCTTTTAAACAATCGGATAGGTCCATATCAGTGTGGCTTCAAGTCAGGAAAGTCCACATTAGATCAGATCCTCATACTTCGGCAGATCCTGGCAAAGAACCAAGAAGTTCAAATCGACCCCCACCATCTATTCATCAATTCCAAGGCCACATATTGCAGCGTGAATTGAGGGGAGCAACGCCATGACTAGTTTTGATAATCCTGACAAACTGGGCAGGTTGTGCAGGACGACCAATGAAGACTTCTCGCTGCTCCGTCCAGGTCAGTAACGAACTCATCGAGAACGAGACACCGAATCAAAATTGGATTTAGACAAGGCGACGGGCTGTCATGTAACTTCTTGAACATGGAGAAGATCGCACGATCTTCCAGAACTGTTAGTATACATAAACATGGACAATGTGAAAAGCTGGTGAAGAAGTCCATGGGAGGAACGGAGGACACCCGCCTCTAAGGTAGCGAGTGAAGAAGAGAGTGAAGTGAACTTGTCATGCGGAACTGGAGGCAGTGCGGAAATGGCTTGTTGGCACAGAGCACAGATGTCATTTTTACATGAGAGATGTTGCTCTCAGTAGCACTCAAACTTTATAGAACAGTAACGATAGTGATGGCCTTACATACATAAAGTAAATCATCTACGATATCGTTTAGTTGGATCGACTGGCCGATAGTGGTCTGAAATGTTGCTCGTTGAGAGACTGGCGGACGAAATTGTCACACGCGCACCAACGCTGCCTTCGTCCTCCCCTGCATTGCACTCATTAGGAATACCTCTCGCCACCCACCAAGCCTTTCTAAATAGGACAGGGGACGATCTAACACTGGATGTCTGGCAGGTACTGCGTGCTATTCACAACGCGATCGACAACGCACATTGTAGTTCCTTACTTGCGCGTGATCTTGCCAAAAGATTGCTCTAAGCAACTGCTTTATTTAAGCTGATTAAACAACAGTCACGTCGTTAGGGAGACCGACTTTTGGGAAATCACTCCAGATCCAGAAGCTACATAGATGACGAGGAGATAGAACGCATATCACAGTTCATCTTGTTCTGCCTGGCTCTGATGTGTCAAACTTCGGAGAGCTAGGTTTTTCAACAACTTCTGCGACTTATACTTTCCGACACTGAGAGTGAAAGTAAACGGAAATTTTCGAGAGAGTGTCCCATCGCGTGCAAAAGGTTTGAGCGAGGTGCTCTTCGTAAATGTAATTCAGGTCATATTTAGCTCCAGCGGCAGTATAATGGACCAGGTGTGCATGCATCTTCAACCAGCTCAAAATGCCGACGAATTCTCATTCAATGCATATTGCATTATAATTACACACCACTTTAGTGCGTGTGAATGAATGGTAATCGACAACAGTTGAAATCCTATTACCGATGTTCCATCTTCGAAACGAATACTCCTTCTACTCGCATCCACAAAGGAGGTATCATCCAAAGAGCGACTTCCTAAGAAACAGCCTGCAGCAACCTAGTTCAAACAGCAATTCTCAGAGTTAATCAGGATCACTGCAATTCACACATTCAACGTCAAAGGACTTTCCGGGACAGTTCGCTTCCTCGGAAGTGATAAGCAGTTGTGCAGGTGGTGCCGGATGCGAACAGAAGATTCCAATTACGTTGCTCAGTGATTACACATGACCAATTTGAAGTGCCCCAGCAGCGATGCCGGGTAGTTTTAATCAACATAGATCGCTATCATGCCTGGAAAATACTTTGCTGTGTTGGGAAATCACTTAGATAAACATCATTCGTCATGCTTCTCGCTGGGTAAACGCTAAAATTAAAATTGCAATACAGTGTTCCAGGTTCCATGAAATTCCCGACATCTCTCCCAAATGAGCCCAATCAGCGATGGCACGAAAGCCAAGGACGACCGACTCCAATTGGATGGGACACATTCATTTAAACTGTTGCACATCACATTTTCATAATCACTCCCTATCAGCGAAGCAGTCACCTTCGGAACTGGCGGACAAAAAAAAATACAGAGGAAATTACTCATCTCTGCACTTGGAATGCAGCCAACGTGTGGAAGGAGCAACTTGAAACCGGGGTGGCATTTTGAATGCCTTCGCCGGGAACAGTCTCTGAATTTAGAGCTCAACTCAACAGTTGGGCAAGTGCAATCATGATGGTGACTGTGCCGACCTCTTCCCCCAAGGCCCCTACCCAGCTGTGCATGTTAGTTCATAATCACTATTCTCTATTAGAAAATGCATACATATGCGAGAAGAAGAAAACGATATGAAGTGTACTCACCGAGAAGCAGCAGTTTAATATCCTTTGCCGCTTGAATTCCATCCTCTTTCAGATTCTTTTCGATTTGCTTCGAGCGTTGGATGGCGGCACGTTCCTCAGCTGATGTGGTACATCCCATTGTTATTAGTTATTTGAATGTATTTCGGATTTTTCTTCAACAAATTGCACTTTTCTTTTGTTCTACACTATTATTCTCTTTTCGTTTCTTTTTTCTTTTGCTTTCGTTTCGATTCGTTTTGCAGTTAATCAGTCGCTGGAAAGAACAAACTATTGGCATGAGTAACTCGCTTAGTAACACTTAATATAAGATTTGGGGGGAGGGGTAATGTGTGTAAACAAAAAGTGAATTGGCCAAGGTACTGCTGGCAGTGCACGGGGAATGCGGTTTGGCACTTAAAAACATCAAAATCAGTGCTAAATGAGCTCGCTCCCAATCCAGAATGCGATCAAAATACTAATTGATATCGACTGCTGTTGTAGCGGTGGTGGTGGTGGTAGATGTGTGTTGTGCTGTATTGTGTTTATAAAAGGTTCCGGCCCCAGTGCGTTCGCAGCTCAGGGGGAAGAGAAACAAAAAAAAAAAAAGAAAAAAAACAAGAGAAAAAAAGCGTATGGCAACAAGTCACTGTTGGCAGCTAGAGGTGGTTAGGTGGCTTGTACTAACTACAGCAGCCATTCACAGAGCTTTACAATTAAACGAGAAAGAGGAGAGGCAAAATTGCGAATCATAAGTGCATTTTCTGTGGGCTGTCTTTGCACACAACAACAATAGTGAACAACAATTGAGTGTACGAGGACTGGTCTTGTTTCAAAGACGATGCTCACGATGACGACGATGACGATGAGGCTGATATGTGGGACAAGCGTTCGTGTGTGCGTGTTATTTTTCAGTTTCTAACGCACGTAGTGCTCGTATTGATATCATCGATAAATCATTTTACTCAGACCGTTGAGTGGTAATCTTTGGGGCGATGAAAAATGCTTTTGTGCATGAGAGCATGAGTGGTTAGTTGCACTTGAAATGTAGAACTTAACCGGATGATCTAACCTTGTTGATGATGTCATTACGATACGAGCTTAATGCGTGAATTAAATCGGGCAAGGGAGCGATGGATGCGGTGGGGTGACTGACTTTGACCGAAAATTGAATCATCACAGGTTGAACAACCAGCTCTGAATGGGTCGGTAACCTAGGAATGGGCTCCGATGGCAATTTTTTTTTTAGTTTTACTGACCACTGTCTTGTAGGGAATCACGAGAAGCGAATAGGAACCATTTACTGACCACCCCTGTACCTGTCCAGCGATCTCACCAACCAGGAGAAAGCAGCTAGGCAAATATATCTTGGAGAAGCAGCAAATCAAAAGCGACTGACTGCCAGTTGGCTGCAGTTGCACTTGGCCAGTGTAGGCTCACTCAAAGTGTCTATGGCGTTATTTTTTGTTTCATTTGCACAGTGAACGAGGACTAGGAAATGTAATACGATACCTGTCGTCTAAGCTAGACTACGTCCAAGATTCGTGGATGCTGAAGGAAGTGTTAATGATCCCGATGCCGGGAAAATCTTCAAATAATGACAAAAATCGTACAGACCAATATCTCTAAACTATTTCGATCATGTTCTGCTGGGTACCAGGGCATACTGGAGCCCAAGATAATACAAAGGCGGACACCCACACCATTTGGAGCTGGGATAGTCTCTAGAAATCCCATCCGTGTATACGCCGCTCAGAAAAAAACTAGACGACGAAGCCCTGGAAAGGGCCAGACCTCGATGGCTTGGTCTTGGGCTCTATGAGCAGAACAAGAAGAGATTAATATCATGGATCGGTTTTAGTCGCAAGGATGTACACATTCTAGTGACCGGTCACTGTGCCATAGGTACTAGTGCGGAATTGATTGACGTGATCACCTGGCATCAGCCTTATATCACTTTTTTTTACTCCTAGGACCATTTTACGACGCTGGACCAGACGCCTTCAGTAGGAAACTTAAGTTCCAAGTTTTGAAGTAAGCTTATGGACCTATTTCTCCACCTTGGGAAAGTAGTGAGTGATCAGGTTGAAACCTATGCTGTTCTCAGGGGCTTACCTGATCTCCCGTGGCACCAGACTATAGCCTCTGGTCAAGGCTGCCATAACATCTCCAGACTGGCCAATAATTAAAATATTCATAAAGCTTATATTTATCAGCATCAGTCTATGATTGAGATTAGCGCGCCCTTCTTCTTTTCCATTAATTTCTTTGCGAGCTTGTAACCGTCATATTCAACAAACAATGGAGTATGCACGTAGCCTAAAGCGGTTGCCCTCAGCTTATAGATTTTAGTCGCCTCTTACGGCAGGCATGCCAGGGGAGTGTGCCATAGGTACACATGCAATGCGTCTGAACTTACCGCAGAAGCTGCAGAGACGAGGAAGAAACAGAATCTACCCAACACCGGCTCTTTGATTGCCCAGCCATAGCAATGAGAAGGAGACAGTTCCTGGGAAAGCAGTTCGTCGTAGAGCTGGAGGACCTAAGTGGTGTTGAACGGGCTCTGGCTGGCTTTAGAGTTACAGTAGGTCTCACGGTAGTTTATCACAGTATTCCAAGTGAACTACGGCCACAAAGCCGTCAAGGCACCCAATTAACTATCTACCTAACTATCGGCTGAAAATTGACAGTAAATCATGCTCTGTTTTGGTTCCGTCGCTTCCGTTCCGGTAATTTCGATGTCAAACATGCACCACACTCTGGAATTGTCGAAAATGTCGATCAAATCATGGAAATCGTCGAGTCTGACCATCATGTGAGCACTGTTTTGATTTCCCACAAGCTAGACCATGCACACAAAGCCATTTGGAACCGTTTGAACAAGGCTGGATACAATAACCAGCTCAAAGCATGGGCACCACACGAGTTATCCCAAAGAACAGCATTCATAACAACATCGATTCATTTTTGAAGAGGATTGTGACTGGTGATGAAAAATGTATCACTTACGACAAAGTCAACCAAAAACGGTCGTGGTCGAATCACGGTGACCAAGCAAAGATTGACGGCCAGGAAGGTCTTGCTATGTGTTTGGAGGGATTGCCAATGAATCAATTACTATGAGCTGCTGACATGTATTGTCAACAATTTGATTGTCTGAAGGAAGCAATCGCTCAGAAGTGGCCCGTAGTTGCCACACACATCGGTAGCCACCCGCCAAAAGCTCCCGGAGCTTGGTTGCATGCAACGTATTGTCCGCCCCGAGCACCAAGTTATTACCACCTCTTCCTGTCCATGTCCGAAAGATTTTGCTGGTGAAAAGTCACCCTCAAGATGATTCTGTCAGTTGGGACGAGGGCTGTTACGGGAAAGGAAAGTCATAAAAATGACATTCTTGAGCACTGGTTCGGTGAAAGAAGCTATCCACACTTGATGTATAGGAATTAAAAACGCTATAGAAGGGGAAAGTGTTCCTTAACGCCTCTCAGACCTTTGACAAGCTGTAACACGATGGGTTAAAGGAGTAGCTTATTCGGATTCTTCTAAAACACATGAAACCAAAAATCTTAGAACATACTATTTCGAGGCAAACCCACGACTGAATGCTCTGAGGTTAAAGGAATTGCTGCCCGAGTCTTGGACGGATGTTTCCTTGGTCCTACTTCATTTCTTTTGTACACGGGGAATACGCACAAAAGGAAACACAAATCTAGGCTCCTCTGCGACATCCCTGTCGACAGATTATGTCGCTACATCAACATCACGGGCTGATTTCCCTCCAGTAGGGAAAGGTTAACTAAATGATCCCTATTGATAGCACAATCGACCGATAGTGCAATTACATATATACCAACTGGAGAAGCGAAGAGAATCAATGGTCTTGTGTGTGAAATCCGGCGGTTTTAGCAAAAAGCGCACATTCAAGTTGAATAAGGTCGAGTGGAAGTCTCCTACCGCCAGTGCCACGCGAATTTGGCTTGTGAGATTTACTATAGACCTCTGCTGATTATTCATATGAATCGGAAGCTATGCTGTAGCGGAACGCAGACTACCAACATCGACAAGATTCCCTTGGTATGATAACGAGTGCGAGCAGGAGAAACATGCAAACGACGAAGACACAACAAAAAACGCTGCAACACAAAACCAGATCGAGCTAGAAGACGGGAGGAATGACATCGACATCGTGCCAACTTGCCGTGGTAAAAGCTTTTAAGGCTATTTAAGAATTGAAGAATCGGCGGAACGAGGTTGTCTTAAAGACCAAATGAGAAGCAAGAATCGCTACAACGCACATGGCCTAGGACAAAGCATTACGTTCGAGAGCTACAATTTTGAGGAAACAAACAAGTCTTTCTCGGCGCAAATGTGTACTCCACAAATGACATCTTAATGGAGACCAAATGCAGACCAGCCCTTGGCTACCTTGCTACTTCGTATTGTCGAAACAACTTGGATCGAAACTAATGGCTCGAAGGATCAAAATCTGCCATATAGAACAGAAATTCTAAAATTCGGCATAAATCTGTAGATCCCCTTAAATGGTGTGAGCACAAAAACCACGCACAAGTTGTTGCTAACCGCAGGTCCACTACGTACTGAAGATCCCCATTCCCCCGTTCCATGCAGAGTGATAAGCACGGTTCAAGCAATGCTGGTCATAAATTCGTTGTTCAGTTTGTGAAAACCAAGTGTACTCTCCTTGGAAGCGTGTGCACTGATTACTTAAAAGCATATACGACCAGTATGTGTATCTACACATCAATTACATATGACAGCTGTCATGTTTCTGGACGATCAATGATTTTGTCTAATCCCCTGTTTTGGTGAAATCTCCACCTTCTCATGCACCACCCCTTTGTTTGCTGGAGGCTATCCAACAGAGACTAGGCTTGACTAATCGTTTTAACTTCATGTTTCAACGAACGTTTCCTAAGCATGAACATATGTACATACTTGTGCATACATTATGACTGGTCAAATCGCTATAATTAGGGCACAGTTTCTCTGGGACAACACGCCAGACTTTAATGGCTTCCATTGAAGGCAACTCATTAAGTATGCATCCTTGTCTTTATACGGCGTTGTACATCCAAGATGTGACAGAGATACCATATTCCCCAGGGAATCCTTGAGAGACAAGCATAACGCTCTTCTCTCTAGTTCACTCATCTTGATCTTCCATAGAAATCCATTGTGCATGACAGACTCATGCATGCATTCTCCACATCTCATCGTCTCTCTAAATTTATCCAAATTCCAGAAATTTTATCGCACCCAAAAGCAGCTGTCTGAAATGATGTGTCAACCTCAATGGGAGCAAGTAAAAACATGAAAATATTCCTACAGCTGTTGCGTTTCATAAATGACGTAGTCTACCCAAATAGCATGTACTCGGCACTCGCTAGCACTGATAAGAGGAAACTTGAAATTCAAATGGATATCAACTTGGCGGCAGTGGGAGCCAAACCAAGTGGCTACCTAGACATCACGCACATACACCATCCATGTGATATGAATATGTATGCCGCCGACACCTTTTTTGTTTTTGCAGACTACCAAAACTGCTGCTGCTGCTGCTGCTGCTGTTGGTGCCTCAATAAGGGAGGGTAACCAATTTATCTTATCAGTTGATTCACCACTGCAGCACACACTCCAATGAAATAGTAGATAATTTTTCACTTTATTTGATTTTCTTCAATGAAATTCAATTCAATGAACCATTGCCTGGCACTCTCGAAACCTCCCACCGCCACCCAGTCGAGTAGAAGGATACCCCATAGACCAACAGCAGCTGTCATTGGAGGAGAAAGAGATGAAAAAAAAAAAGTGGGTGGGACACACTGATGAATCTTTCAAAGACGATTCTTGCACCGAAAAGCCATTTGAAGCACTTCACTTACTTGCACAAAACACGAAGCACAACAGACCAATGCCAATGCCACCGAACTCACTGTTTGTTTAATTTAGTTTTGTCGCTTAATTCGCTCGCGAAAAAAACTCGAAAAAGATATCCAACTGCGATAGTACGATTGTGAGCAATTCACTCTGCAAAAGCCGATGATGATTCTTGATGTATTCGACGTTTTTTTTTCTATTCTTTTCTGATGTTCTCTCAGTCGGGGGGGTTTCGTTCGCGATATATTCGAGGGTTTTCACTAGTTTTCACAGGGAATAAAATTGAGTTTTTCGGTAATTTGAAGATTTGTTTATGGAGTAAGGTGTGAAATTTCAGAACCCGCCCACAAGTTTTCTTCTCTTGACTTCGGTTTACTTTCTTTCACTTTTTTTTTTTGCACTTCGTCAAGCAAATCAGAGATATTTAGGGTGGAAAAAAATCGAACGTTTGACAGTTCACAGAAGTATACAATGGTGCGTTCGGAAATGAGTGTCAAAATCGGAAATTGTACTAGATGACTCTGGGTGGATAGGATGGAAGAATTGGAATAGAGGAAATTGTAATTTTTCGAATGTGAAATGTAGGGGGACTGTTTGAAACTTCGGGTGCTTGCTTGATAATGTTTTAATTAAGTTATTACACTTAATTCATTCAATGTATTCAATCAATGCAGACATGTCAATAGTCTTTTCACTCCTCTGGAGGAACTGACTCCATCTGGTATCGCCACGAAGCACTAGCTCTTGGGTCACGCCTTTGGCTTGATCGAAGCTGCTACGAGTCAGCAGTTAACAAGCACTACCTAAGGTTTATTTTTCCCAGAACCAAGGTCGATTATTAATAGAGACAGTTTTTGAAAGTGTCTAATCCCTTGATCAAGTGTGACTATTGTTACGAGTGTGTTCGGAAAGTGTGACTCCCAATTACATTCGAGCAACAGAATAGGTGTGGGTTTTTAATGTGTAAGTTGGATTCATCTGAAGCCTATTTTTCGATGCCGAATGTGAAGTGTGAAGTCGAGACAATCTTTAGACCTGGTGCGACCTGAGCCACTAGCACCTTACCCAACATATCATTCGACAATCAACGCAGACTGCATGTTACGGACAACGATCGCCTTATACGTCTGCCTTCAAATTACAATTCATTGTAGGAAGAACCATAAAGTCTTTCAATGGATTTAACTGGTGCCGCAAGTATTCTTCTACATTGGACCTAATTACTACCACTTGCCGTCCGAACAAGCTTCTCCAGCTCGCGCGATCTCTGGCTAGTTTCCTCCAGTTGTGCAGACATTATTGTATGATGTCCTTATCTTGTGTGTGCCACTTTAAATGCGAGCGTCCTCTGTTGTATTGTCTCACAGCCTTGGTCTAGAAGAGACATCGGACAAATGCGATCAAGCACAACACGCCCCAGCCACCTTTGGCACAGAAGACGCCTGTCTAGAACCTTGTCGTTGCACATGTCCGTGGTTGAAGTTTCTTCTCTCAATGCTCTGGCCACAGACAGGACCAAAAATCTCTGGCAGGAGTTTTCTCCCGAAGTGACCAATGACAGCTTCATCCATTTCCATACTTTTGCGCCCTAAAGTCAACTTGATTCTTCGAGAGATGACACTATTCTTAATTGCCTCCTATGCACCGTGAAACAGAAGTGAGCAGTGTCGTTATCCATTTGATATCTATAATTATGTTGTTTTTTTTCATATTAGCAAGATGTCGTGGCCCCTCACTACCTCGAGTTTATAGTTGTCCACTGTGACGTCTAGCCAAACGTCGATATTGTGAGTTCCTTTTCAATAACTAAATTTACTTCGTTGTTCCCTCGTTTATTACGAAACAGACTGTAGCTGCTTTTGTCTCAAACTCACGGACGGCTCGCTGCGTTCGATCGGTCAGATCAGTGTCACTCGCGTATCCTAACTGTTCGTAGCAAAAGAACTACTGGATGATCGTGCCTAAACTTAATGGAAGCCAACGTAGTTTTGGGACAGGACCTCAAGAACTAACGAACTCAACTCCGGTTGACAGGTGAGTGTTGTGGCAGACAATATGTATCTTGGCTTATCCCCCGGATCATCAATTTGGGTGGAATTTTCGATGCTGATCGGCAGAGACAGATAGAAGCGATCCTCAATTCCAAGCCTTTGTCAGCTATGTCAGACGATCCATCCCACTTGGTTGCTCTTACTCCGGGACATGTTGTATACGGTGAACAGATAAGGACGAAAGAAAGGGACATTTTTATAAAATATCAACAGTGTAAGATATAAAACTGATTCTGGCTTTATTTTTAAGCTACATTCATGCCATTGTGTGTGGAACATCACATCATTCAATTGGACGTCTCTGCTTTGCTGGTGGTGCTTCAAGCGGTCCGTCCAATTGGTGATGATTCGGTCCAATATGTTCGACGTTATTGCAGCAATAGCGTCTTGAATGTTAGTCTCGAGCTGGAAAGTGTTTGACTTGACGCGAGAATATAATCGAGTGGTATCAATTCGAATGATCGCGAATTGATGAATTCCCGCCGTGAGATGATCCGGTCGCCAAATTGCTCCTTTACAAATTCGACCGTTGCGTCGCTTGTATGTAGGGCCATCTTGTTGGAACCACAGCTTAGATATATTGATTTTTCCAAGCTCTGTTGTAACAGAAAGTCGTTTCCATTTGATGTTAAAGTGTCTCCTTCCTCGTTTCGAAAGAAACAAGGTCCGACGATGATGCCATGCCATAAACCTCACCAAATAGTCAATCTTTGTGGATGCACTGACGGTTGGTCGGGCACCTGTGGATAGTGTTGGCTCCAATTTCGGTTGTTGACATGGACCTCGTCCCAGAAGATGACTCGGATCTCTGGCCAACAGTTCCAGCATCCAATTTGTTCGGCTTCAATTCAAGCGGCAACACAATCTAATACGGATGTAGGACCAAATTCAAAGGCCAGTTTGACTCTCTGGCGATCTCCATTCATCGATATGTCATGATGAAATGGGAAACCTTAGTGAATATTTTGAGAGCTGGGGTCTATTTCACAGATCATACATCACATACATGAAGAAGTCATTAGTAACAAGAATTCTCAACGTACTGCTTCTGCCTTCTACACAACGTACTAAAGGGTGGTTAAATTTTAAGCACCGTGGTTGATTTTGAATAAAACACAAATTATTTAAGAAATTGTTGTCATTTCTTTTTATTATGATAATATTGGTATGGTTCAATTATGTATCGAACAAAATATCGGCCAAATTGCCGGCGGCACACCTCCATCCGATGGTCCAAATTTTCGATGACGCTGAAGCATAATTGAGGTTCCATGCCGTTAATGTGCCGAATTATCTCATCCTTTAGCTCTTGAATTGTTGCTGGCTTATCGACGTACACCCTTTCTTTCAAATAACCCCAAAGAAAAAAATCCAACGGTGTCAAAACACATGATCTTGGCGGCCAATTGACATCGCCACCACGTGAGATAAAACGGCTATCGAATTTATCGCGCAAAAGAGCCATTGTTTCGTTAGCTGTGTGGCAAGTGGCACCGTCCTGTTAAAACCACATATCGTCCACATTCATATCTTCCAAGTCGGGCCATAAAAAGTTCGTTATCATTTCACGACAGCGAACACCATTCACAGTAACTGCCTGACCGGCCTCATTTTGGAAAAAATACGGCCCGATGATGCCGCCAGCCCATAAACCGCACCAAACAGTCACTCTTTGTGGGTGCATTGGCTTTTTTTTTATGTTTTGCGAGCGCTCAAGGGATTGCTAATACCCTTAAGTGTCCGGGGTCAAGACACAGCACGGGCCGAAGGTATAGAGGGAGAAAGGGAGAGGAGGTACCTGTGCACATTGGTCTTAAATATCTGCGGGTTGTAGTCTGTGGGAAATATGGGGCTGGGAAGAGCATTCCAAATTCGCGTAGTACGGCTGAAGAACGAGTCTCTAAATTTAACTGTGCGTCCCAAAGTAGGCTTAAGGGTAAACTGATGAGCATTCCTGGCGAGACGAGTATTGCGGGTGAATTCATTGAGAGGAGGAATGTAGTTGGATAGCTCACTTGAGCAGCGTTTGTTGAAATAGCGATAAAATACGGACAAAGAAGAAACACTACGTCTAATGACTTTGCGACATTGTTGTCTTCTATAAGTTTTATCACACGCTTTTGGATTCTATCTAGTAGGTGCAGTGTGGTCTTTGGGGCACCAGACCAGATATGAGCTTTGTACTCAAGTTTGGGGCGGATATACTGCATCGATTAAGGAAACCTAAACATTTCGCAGCATTTTTGGCGACCTCAAATATGTGATCGTTCCAACAAAGTGTTGCGTTGATACACATATCAAGGATGGAAAGCTTTCCGGTTTCATCGACACAAGCGCCATTCATGGATAATGGCTGATTAACAAGGGTTCGCTTGAGTGACAGCAGACAGCATTGAGTTTTTGAAGCATTGAATTCGACTCTGTTGTTGTTTCCCCAGCTAATTATGCTGTCAAGATCGGAATTCAATGTGCTTAACATACGCTGCCGTTCCAATTCTACGGCCGAAGGGCAGGGTCGTGAGTCTCGGAACGAATATGAAAAGCTGAGGGTGCTGTCATCAGCGAAGGAGTGGATTGGATTAGAAGTAGCAGACAAGAGATCATTAATAAAAATGAGAAAGAGTGTCGGAGACAGAACAGAGCCTTGGGGTACACCAGCATTTATTTGGTGGATATCAGACTTGATTCGACAATCACTCTGGGATTCTACTGAGGTGAAAATGTGCCTCATCACTGAAGATGATTTTCTTCGAAAATTGATCATCCACTGTTGCCATTTTCTTAATAAGACTGAATAACTTTAACGCGTTGCTCGATTGATCTTTCCACGGTTCAAATTGAGTCAGTCTGAAATTGAGAAATGTCAAATGAAATGCAGAAAAATAAACCCTTTACGAGTATATACAATCGAGTGTGTACAACGGATATGTGAATTTGATTTTCTTCGGTGCACTGATGCGGAGAGGACTGCCAAGTCTGTGCATTTTCGTTGCTTTGATTGATGATGATCCAACCATCACCACCTGATGATCCAGATTTTGTCATAGAAATCACCACCAACATGAATGCACTTGCGAATCCATCTGCACCAGATGTCATCTTCAACGAAACGAATCCAGCGGACGATCCGGTAGGAATCGAAGACCTCACAGCGGCCGAAGAAATCACGAAAAATATTCAACGTAGCACAACGATTTTCACCCTGAAGCGCATGCCACAAACGGTGATCATACTTCTTACCATCATTATGAACAATTGTATCAGCAATTGCTACTTTCCTAGCAAATGGAAAGTACAATAGATAAAATTGATGCAATACCAAAAAAGGGTAAAGATGCTAGTGTTTCAGGGTACCGGCCTATATCGCTATTGAGCAATATGAGCAAAATCCTGGAGTACCTGATAGCGCAGAAGCTAAAGCGATAGTCCACCGATCTGAACATCATCGCGGATACACAGTATGGTTTCCGGGAAAAAACATTCGACGCTGCATCCTCTAATGACGCTCCACCACGATGTTGTAGCTGCCCTGAACAAACACGAAGTCACAGTCTGGATAGAGGGACTCATCTACAAGCTGGATCAGATGAGATTCCCCTCCAACCTCATCAGAATAGTCTATAGCTTTCTGCATTCCAGAAGATTCTACGTTCAAGTGGAAGGCAGCCAATCTACGGAGCGGATCACCAAGGCGGGAGTTGTGCAAGGGTCGAAGCTGGGACCGATGCTCTTCAACCTCTACACGGAAGACCAACCGCCTCCAACTAACACAGTGAGTTATCCCTTCGCAGATGACTCACTGACTTATGCCAGCTCGAAGCCACCACTGATCTCCAGGCTACACCTAATGGGGTATTCATATTAGTGCTGGTAAATCGATACTTTTGTGCTTAAGGAGACCATCCCGAGGTGGATGCAGATCAGTAGCCAAATGAGCAGCCAAAGGAGCATGAAGATAGTGCTCAATAACGGTACGGAAATAACAACAGACAAAGAGGTCCAGTATCTTGGCGTTAACTACACGGAAAGGCTGAAGTTCGACAGCCACTCGAAACTGACTCTTAAGAAGACAAACCTAGGCTTCCATCGCATCTATCCTTTGCTGCGTAAGCAAAATTGATTAAACCAAAAGGACAAAGCTGCTATTCTACAGCGATCTTAACGCACGGCTTCTCAATGTGGCACACCATATCTAAGACCAGCATGGAGAAGCTCGCAATTTTCGAAAGGAAAATACTGCGTATATGTACAGGTCTCACCTTCGACAGGGACTGATGAAAGAACCACAGCAACAAGAAACTTTACGACAAAGCACGCATCATCTCCTTACAACAGTACATGGTGACCAGAAATAAATGAGTAAGGAGATATTCAACTTCTTCCTCTCTTGCCCCTTGATTTCATCTGACAGCGTTTTTTATACGCTTTTTTGTCCCCTGTCTGTGAATACGTGTGAGCTCTTGCGAACGGCTGGTAAACAGCTGATGCCCTTCCCCAACCGTAGTCGTGGGGTGAATTAGAGTTCTTATTTGAAAATTCGATCGTTACTTGAACTTTTTTCAAATTTCGGTGTTAAATTTTCAACACAGTAAGGAGGGGTAAGCAAACGAACAAAGCGTATGTTCATGAAGTAGCTTTCTGAGAGTTACTGATGTACTAGGACTAAATAATTTTGTCATTATTTACATTGATTATTAATGAATACACATTAAGTAGTGTATGTATTTTTGCATATGCATAATACCGAAAAAATGCATTCACACGAAACATGTGTACTGGTAACTAATAATTCCAATATTATTGAAACATTTGCTTGAATCACTTAAAATAAATAGCTTATTTGCTCATTTTTATTGTTTTACAGAAATACGCATGAAAGTTTATTGCACATTTGTTTGAGCTAGGTATAGTTGTATCCATTCCTCTTAACAAATTATGCAATTTAATTGCAGAAGTTTTCATAATTCATGAATGAAGGATATAAAACGAAGTTCATTTGCAAGTCATGGCATCTAAATCAGCTATATTTTACTCTGAAGAATTAAATTGATGCAAAGTACTCCTATAAATAGAGCGTAGCATTACATTTTTATTCACCCAATCACCTATTACAAATATATGTCCTCTTAAAAATATGAGACATCTTCTGAACACCCTCCGAATAATACTACATGATCGTGGGCAAATTCACGAATCGGCGGCCATGTTGCTAAAAAATCCTCGAATTTTTCGCCATTATCGTGGTCAAATACAAGGGAATTCCACTACACACCAATCCTTCACGGCCTACACTTCAAAATTTACGCCATGGACTAGGGGTAAAAATGGCAGAAGTTGAATATCTCTTTACTGATTTATTTCTGATGGTGACAATGTTCAGAAATCAGCTTCTAGACATCAACAATCATCCTTACGAGGCAATCATCATCCCCGGAAAACGCTACCTCAACGCGCCAAATCTGGTAAGGGAGCAGAACAACGACATCTAATAACGAGCTGCATGGCTTCTACCAGAGCAGCGATAGAAGTCATCATCGAGGCTAAATCGGCTACCACACCAGCACCCCATCCCAAAAGGACCAACATGGACACACGAATTTAAACAATCCGATGTAAGCACTGGACATTGTAGGGTATACAAAATTAGCACTAAACCGATATTCTAATACATACCAAACAATGAACATCAGTTGGACCCCTATTGTTGAGCCAACACCCTAACCCTTAGTAAAATTGTAAAAAATAATTATTTAGTTCACAATAAATTTTTAAATCGCTTAAATTGATAATGAATTCTCTTGCCATTCGAAAGAATCAGGGGAGGATCGTTGAGAAGTGCACTTGATAGAGGTGAACACCAAGTGCTATAGATTATTTATCAGAGAGAGATGTGTTTTGTTTAACTTTATACGTATATTCAGTGCACTAAAGTTACGAGAACACATATGACTGATAGCTAGATAGTTGCATAAATACAAATGAGAAGACTTGGGTATTTTGGTAAAATAAAGATTTTGGTATGCTGTGCGGTGAACACTTGCGCACCTTCGAATAAACGTCACTGCTGTAGATTTATCTAAGCAACATGTTCCAGTGTTTTTTTGTAAAATGAAATGATTTAAAGAATGGGTGACCTAGAATTTTGTATCGAGTTTTGGCTAAGGCCGGGCAGAAATAAAGCAGATGCTTCAGAGTTTCATCCACCGCTGTTTCTTTGCAGCATCTGTAATGATCCAATGCGGAATGTAATGAATGATCCCTACCTGCAGTATTCTACAGCTAACTCTTGGCAGCTTTGGCGATGTTATATTCGGGCCATAAATATTTGGAGCATCCACTTCCACTGATTGCTGTTATTAGTAGTTTATTATTGACTTCAGCTTAGCCAAATAAAATTAAACGCCAATTCATTAAAATAATATTTGTAATTTATTAGTTCATATTATTTACTGATTTTAACTGCGATTCAAAAACATTTTCGGCTTAGCAGCGTTGATCGTAAAATTATGACACTTTCAGTATTTCTTTTCATTTTTATTTTTATCGTTAAGTGTATGAATATATTTTTACTTACATCGTTAAACTCGAAGGAAATTAATACAACTTAATCTCTAATTTATTATTGTTTCTTTACTACTGCTAAATGTATATAACGTATGTAGCTCTCCTCGTCTGTCATCGGATTTGTTCTATACTTTTTCGAATAAAATGAAAAAAAAAAAGAAAGAAAATAAGATTATAAGCCAGAAAAACGAGCACAACCCAGGCAACATTTTGTCTCACTTAGTCGGAGATTGATCACAAAATTGAATGGTTTTCTCTTATAAAAATATCTCATTGAGAAACGTGCAATGAACGGCTAAACAGACTACGGTAAGGAATTGCAAACATTCGGGTTGTTAAAGTACTACGGTGACCGTACAACAACGGGGAGGTACTGAGTGCATTTCAATTTCGACACATGATCATGAATGAGGAATGATTTCATTTTTGGTATATAATCAGTCAAAGAATTACGAGTCTCAGGATGAAAATTGGGACTACAGCCATGCATAGTGACCAATCGTATGAGTATCCAGACCCATACTAGAGTATGGATTCGCTATAAATTAGATGCAAAGGCTGGAGCGTTAAGGACAACCCACTTCGCAACATTGAAGATACTCTGTAAACTTCCGCCGATAGGCTTAATTGGCAGACAGATAGCGGCCAGTACGGTGGTTAGATTGAAATCGCTGCATTTATGGGAAGAACTCAATTCTGGGCACTCAATCATCCTTGACAAATATAAACAAGGTGGCGCAAAATTAATCATCCATTCGGAAGATGTTATAATTTTTGCAAATGGCGTCGTACGTCAATCATATTTGACATTTGTGAACTAGACAGCTGCTGTATACAGAACAGACACGCATATACTGCCGCTGAGCGTGGAATAATTGTGAAGGAAGCGTTTTCTGGTCGCTTAATCTACCGTTGTGGCGAATTGGAATGGCCAGCAAGATCGCCAACTGCTTAAAGTCGCAGCCCTTTAGGTGAATATTCGACAGTTATCAGCGGAAATCTTGCAGAAAGTCATGAAAAATGCGATAAAACAGACACAAGTGTCATTATCGATACCTGGAGACACCGATCATCTGACACCTAAGCTCCTCTTCGAGAAGAACATCGCAACCAGCATTCCTCCCAGATCATACTCGAAGAAGACGCCTCATGAACTTCTGCGAATGTTCACAGATGAATCTCACGATTTAAGTATCGAATTATCATTTCGATTGCCAAAGTCTTTCAGGCAGAAACTAGACAGGCTCAAGAACAATGCGATTTCAAAGACAGATGTGGTAGTTTGTTCTGATAGCCAGTCGGTGATTAAATCTCTGAATACAGTTAAATTTTAGCTCATAGACCATCCTCAACTGACGTCGATTTCTAACTAGTTGTCATCCATCGTATGTAGGTGCCGTCGCACTGTGGCATTCCAGAAAAATTCAAAAAAAGATAACGAACTCGCTAGAAAGGATACTAGTTCATTGCTCTTTCTGGGTGGAGACCAGCCTGTAGCCACTGTAAAACATCTACTGAACCTCTAATCGGTTGCTGGCTGGTCTAATGGCACAGTGGTTCACAATGAAATAAATATGGCCGAGACAGCCTGATCAAAATGAGCAGGTCGACTCTCAGGAATCTTATTGGCGTCATCTGACCTAAAACAACTTCTGTTGCGGAAACTATTGTTCACCTTCTCCGCAATTGCAGTGCCGTCTCCTCCCGAAGAAAGGAGAGGGGCTTACTTCTTTAGTAAACTGGTCGAGCTAAGCAATGTTAGTGTCAGCCATTTTCATCGCTTTGTCAAAACCACCAACTGGTTTGCTGAATAGGTGACTGCTGCTTTCTAGCAGTCAGCACTTTAACCAACCTAATCTAACGAATATCGAGACCAGGGTTCTATTGGCAATGGAGTGATAGATCCCTCTTCCAAAGAACCAAGCTTTACACAATGCAGCGAAGAATCATGGACAAATTCATGGATAAATCCAGAGCGCTGTGACAACTTGGCTCTTAGACTCCGAACGTGTGAAATTCAAGGGAAGGCACATTCGTCTAAGGTTGCTCACACAAGTGAAGAATGATGTCAACCAACTTGGTGTAGTTCTCACCAGATCTGCATGCCTTGAATAGATTGTGAACATAAGCGATTTTTTTTTTTGAAACGGCAGGATGTGTTGACTTATTTTGGTTTACAAAATTTACAAGGACTTTTCAATGGAGCAACCCTCCGCTTACTGAATAGGTGTTTTAAAGGAGATCAGAGCTTGCGCATGCAAATAATGCCCTCTTGCCATGACTTTACATTTTGATTGATGTGACTGGGTACACAATGCAACGTGAGATCATCTTAGTATCACAACAGATGACCGGTCACATGTGTTGGCAGTCACTCTTGTGTATGCAGAGCCCTCTCCTCCTGAAGGTTAAGAATCAGTTAAATGATTTCTTTTTCGGTAAGCTGACCGAAGCTGACGACATGAGTGTCTTTATTAAAAGCAGAAATAAAGTAGTATATAGACAGCCGACTTCCTCTACCTCTATTGCACCTTAACATTTTATTTAACAAATCAGAGATTGGCCATTTACATTATTTCGTGACTAACCGTCAACAATTCATGAATAACTGTCAAAGAGTGTCCCGAATTCAGTCTCTATCAGCTGTGAAGTCGGCTATCTCTATAGTGCTTGATTTCTGGTTAAAAGCATCAACTGGTTGGCGGAGTAGAATCAACTAGATGGGCATACTCCATGTCGGCAGTCAGCCAACCAAGGACTTGTGCAAAGAGCGAACTTGTATGGCATGCGAAGAAATGCGTGCTTCTTTGCCGCAGGAACAGATGATTTTTGATACGAAGCAGTAAGCCTTCACTGTCGACGCACAGTGTGTTATTTTGCGAAACTTCAAAAGTCAAAAATCAAAGTCGTCCGAATGACAAAAGTTTGGTATCAAACGATAGATATATAACCCTAGGTATTAACGTTCCGCAAAAAAAAAAATGTTGAACGTTGTGTGACATCGCAAACAGTTTTGACAAGAGAAATGTCAAACATTAGTTGCATTATGTGACTCAAATTCATCGTGTTCGTGTGAAGTAAGTAGCAACGCTATCCTTCTAATTTTGTTTTTAATTTCTTGCCTGTTATTTAGTTATTTTCTTTCTGGTAAGTTTGAGTCTTGTACGACCTCAGCAAATGGTAGTAATTACCGATTTGCCTGAAAGCCTGAGGGTTATCCGTTTTTTTATATTGGTACTTTGCGCAGAGTTTTCAAAATGTATCCGCATGTAGCCACCTCGAGGTGGCTAGCGCGGATATAACATGCATCAGCATTGATCTGATCTACCATTTTAATCGAAGCAATATCGAGTGAATGTGAATTGCCAATCAAAACAAAAATCACATATCTAGCGCATTACGCATGGAACCACATGCCTGCAAACATACATAAACTTCTGATACACTCAAAAGAATAGAATCAAAATATCTTGGGACCTATTTGAGGTAATGGTTTGGAGTAAAAGATGTGAGTTCCTACTGTCTATTCTGAACACATTGGTGGAGATTTGAACAAAATCGGTCCAGTGGTCTTTTCGTTATAGACGTTTGTGTCCTTGAGGTTTATGGAGAATGGATGGCGTGGGCTATACGCTCCCTATCGGTAACCACATATGACTATTGGTTTTAAAAACTTGATAGACTTATAATTTTTTCCTTCACCGAATAGGAAAATCCATAGTTTAGCTATACCAAGCGCAACAGGAGTAAAGTTCCCCTAGATGTGGAAAATAACACACACTGTGCGACGCCTCTAAATCGTTCGTGTCGAAATGCTGCAACAGTCGACATCGCCATGGTTGCCACCAACTGGTTAATAATCCCTTCCGTTCCATATTCAACAGACATTTACCTTCAATCTTACACACATTCGATAACTACATGGAATAAAAATTCGAAAATAATCGCAATTAACAATTTACTGATATCGAATTGAATGGCATACTGTTTCTGGATACATTGTTATCTGTTATAATTTATTTTCTCTTATCTATGTGCTACAGTCTATTTGTATATATGAACTATATAATTTCTAAACAAATTTATTGTTGCATATATTTGAAAATATCTCTTTAGTCTAGTCACAAAAAAATGGTACAGACGTCTTCGTTAATTCAGTTAATTTTTGCATTTATTTTTTTCTTTGTATTTTTTTTTTTGAGTTCATTGAATTTTAAAATTGAGTTCTTGCTTTACATTTAATTATTGTATACATTTAAGCTAGAAGAGTAAATTTTATTGTAAATTTTAGTTTGGTTTGGTGTTATGTTTGTAATCAGTTTTTGTAGATGTAGATGTAAAATAAGAATAAAAACGCATGAGGGTAAATGTATGAGTTTACTAAATGGACGTCTCAATTAGAGTCAGTTGAACGTCTCCAAAGGATAAAGGCATCGATATATTGCTTTGCTTTATTATATTTTATATTTTTGGTCTAATTTACTCGTAATTTAATGATGAAGTTGTATGAAAAATTTAACTTAAAATGGGGAAAGTAAAAATCTATGGAATCCCTCAAAACAAATTGATGTGAATCTAAGTTTCGATAAAGATGCGGTCAAAGAAGCGGTTAAAATGATATCATTTGTTGGAAATACCACCGGCTGATATTGCCATTCTAATCGACAGTCAAACGGCCATCAAAGCAATTTCGGCTATAGATATCAAATCCAAGCCGCGAAGAACTCAAGATTCTTGGTACGCAGCACTCGATTACTCTATGCTGGGTCCCACGACACAGTGACATAACCGGCAATGAGGTAGCAGATGAGCTTGCCAGGAAAGGGGACGAAATCGACCCATCCCAAGCAATCCTTTGATCCACCTATGGCAGACATCAGGAAGAAAGTTGACGATAAAATCATGGAATCATGCTAATGAAAGGTGGAACTCGTTAACCACTTATGAGACTACCCGAATGCTGTCGCCGAGGTTCAACAAACTCCTCCAGCAAAGGACTGACAAACTCCTCCAGCAAAGAGTTGCTACGTATGCTACGTATACCCACGATACCATATGCAGTGGCTGCGGGGACGAAGAAGAACTAGAGAACACCCCTCACTTCCTTTGTTTGTCAATGCCCCAGCCCCAACCTATTGAGACACAGAAAACCGGGAGAATTTTTCTTCCAGTGCTAGCATTTTTCTTCAAGTGCTAGCAGAAATCCCAATAACATCTCTTTGCAGATTCGTCAAGATTAGGGTTAGAGGTTTTCAAATCCCCCCTTGGGCATTACAATGGGTCCAATTGGACCTAAGGGAGCCGTGGCTCCACCACGTCTACCCACGTACCTAACCTAAGTTTCGTTAACATTCATCCTTATTATGTTTTGGCCCCTGGCGCAAGACGAGAATCATTGAAGTAATACTCAATCGACATGGATAGCTTGACCTAATCTTGCATGGCTCTGCCTTGCCGGATTGACGAACACCAATCGAGGGAAGGAGTATTTCTCATGGGGAGAGTTGAGGGTAAGTCATCTTTGTTTTGCAAATGGTTTAGTTATCCCCACATCGTTGTAGACTACAGCGCGCGCGTGGCCGTATGTGCTGATCCTGGAACGAAGGTTTTCGTGGACAAAACAGAGGTTATGGTCACTTCCAGAACACCTATTCAATGCGTTCTAGATCTTAATAGTCTCCACTTAGCTTCCCATTGAAGCTTAAGTAGCTCGGGGTCTTTTTCACGATTGATGGGAGCAGTAATGCTGAGCTTTCCAGTAGGATTAGCCAAGCTGGATCAATTTTGAAACGGGCTTGGTGTTAACGCTTAGTTTAACTCAGCATTTGTTCTAATTCTCACCTATGGTCATAAGCTTTGGGTAATGACCAAGGGAATAAGATCGAATGCAAGCTGCCGTCCTGTTGTGTGAGCTTCTCGTCGTGATAGGGTGAGATGGAACATGATAGGAACTTAATGTTGAGCGGCTGCTTCTTCGAACGAAAAGGGCTTCGAACGCTTTGTCACGTGGCACGAATGTACCCATCATCGGGCTCTACCATTGGCAAACGAAGGATAAGTCCGATATCGCTTGAGCCTTGCTCCTGATGAGTTACAGTCGATGGCGGAGAATCGGGTGGCCTGGAGATCTCTCGTCCGTTCTTTACCCCCGACCTTTAGTGGATCATGCAGTAGACTGTAAATGATGATTATGTTTTCTGTTTAACTATCCGTTGTTAGACTGATATTTCGTACAACAGTTGCAATAAGTCTGTGTTTCAATTAAAAATCTTAGGATCAATGGTAAAATAGTTTATATATAACAGCGCGACAGTCCGAGCAGGACACTTGCCTAGCTTCTGCAACAACCACTCGTGTTGTGCGTTTCTACCACGAGTGGATGGGATCTACAGTCTTATGTCAGATCGGAATGAAGGAATGAGGAATATTCTTTGACATTGGCAGTGACTCGAAAGTTGCCACATTCGGGGACTAAACCTAGAAATCCTAGATCAGTAGTCGATGCACCTGCCACTAAGCTATGGAAGTGTATCTTGAGTGATTGTAAAATATGTGAAACGACCGTAAATATGGGTAACATACAAAATCACCACAAAAATTAAAAAAAAAAATAGTGTAACAATCGGTTCATGATTTAAATCCCAACCATAAAGAAGAAACTTAACGAACCGAATTGTTTCTGTCACAGTATGGATAGGCCTTTAGTAATTTCAAGTGCTATAGTACAAAAGAAAACGACTTAACGGCGATTCAACTGACGACCTGAAAGCTAACTGAATTTTGAGTAAGAAATTGAATGCTAAGATGACAAAAATCACGTAAGTACGGGTCAGTTTATCATCAGAAGATGGCACTTATGTGGAAAGCAGCTCTGAGCGATATTGATGTCTGAAGAGATTTGGAAACGTTCGGAAGATCCTCAGCAGATGTCTCTTTGTCAATACTCAAATTGTCACGATGACAGGGATCAATACGGGGTCCGTTGCCTTCGGTTGAAAGTCAACCCAAAGGCGCGTCATGCAAACCATGCGCAAAAATGTATGACTTATGTAGTCATTACTGAATCCGAGGAAACCCGAATTTGATTTCAATTCTATTACAGTAGACCAAGGTTAGTGTAAGCGAGTCGGGCAAAACCCGAGAATGTAAGACTGAGAGTTAAATAAGTTGCTGATTAGAGCTTATTCAAGAGGCAGGCCAGTGCTTGAGGAAAGAGTTATTGGATAACTGCAAAATTTCGTGTCCCATCGTTATACGTGGCGGAAAGTTTGCGGTATAACACAACCATTGTTTGTTTTATGGACTTGTTGTATACCAGTGGATAGGTCGTAGCCAAGACGGGTTAAGTCAAATTGTGTGTGAAAAAAAAAAGTCTTATAATGTAGAACGAAAAGTTACACCTATATTAATCCCCAATATGCTTTGGCGGCTAAACGCTTTCTCTGGTTTACTGACCTTATGTTCTAGAAAACGTCAAAATGGCTCAACAACTACGCTGGTAATAAAAATGTTCGCAAAACGACCAAAGAGACGAACACCGAAACTACTCTGTTTGAAGGAGCTCCAATGAGTGGAACTACCCAGAGCCAGTTTCTGATAGCATCTACTGCCGGAACAATGGTCTGAAAAAAACTCCTGTAAGGAAAAGCAAACACTATCCATAATTACTGCATTAGAAATCAACACAGTTGAAGTTGACGAAGACCTTTCGACTTGATGAAGTTATGTGGGCAAGGCAATGCTCGATTTGTCTTGAAACAAAACCAAGTTCTTTCAAAGCAACTACAACGCAGATCTTTTTTGTCACCGTAACCCTTCTCATCCTTGCCGTCTCACTTGTTGTTAGAGAAGCTCTATGCAAAGGAAGTTACTGAATTCCATGAACTAAGGCAGTCATCGAATTTTTTTTTCGGTATTCGGAGTACGATTCGGGGTTGATGTGTACCCACGTCTGAGATGGTATATACAAGTGGAGAAGGACCTTAACCAAGTTCACAAGGACTTACGCTGCTTGGTGCGGCGGAAAAGTACAAGTCCCCATATAACTATGATGTCGTTGTCTCTAGTCGTAACAGAATCTATTTTGCTGTTCCATAAGTGAAGTACTTTATGCACAAACGAGTGTCACTCAATTTCAAAACATGTGAAGGACATGTGTTTTGATTTAAAAACTGCATCCTATTGTTTTTCAGAATTATAGTGGATTTCGCAAAAAATGTGGTGTTCATGTGGGTTGTCAACATGACGCCAACGACTTACTGTTCTCCAATACATGGGCGAACATTGAAATCAAATTAACGCTGTGCTCACAGCAAGAGTCCGTAGCTTGGTTAATCAACGAAAATGTGATTGATTGATGCGCACTTAAAGTGTTTATTTGTCAATAGACAATTTGTCTCTGCAAATATACGCACAGGACTGAGTCCGGTGCCTGATTAGTCACCGATGAAATGATTGATTGTTATTAACGCTTAATCAATCATTCAAAATACCTTAATGGGAACGACAAATGAAAATAAGACCAGTGACAATACACAATGGAATCGAAATTGAATTAATTGCAGAAAAGTTGTGCAGTCTCTGTAGGAGCTGAAGCTGCTAGCAAGGACAATTAAAGGGTTACCAACGTAGACTAAAGATGCTATAGTTTGCACTATCAGACGAGTTAATACACATCGTACACATATATTTATCAGGTGAGGCAACCAGGCAGAGACTATGGGTGTTTTCATAAACATAAGACTAACAAAGGACTGCGTTATCCATGTTCATTAATGCAGATAGACGATCATACTAACTTAGGTGAACTTCCGTGCATACTGTTCATAAACGTCAATAGCTCATCGATGTCGGGTAGATTGTGCTGTCATTATTTTTTGACTGCAAATAGGGTCGATTGGAAGAAAAATATTTTGTTCTAAGGCAAGCCTGCAGACTTTCTGCAACGTGTGTGTTCAAAAATGCATGAGAAAAGAAATGCGATTGTACTAGCGCAGCTTTCCAACGTTTATGAAAACACCCTATATCAGATGATCTAAGAGACCGACCGCAAAGAAGATCTACGAGACGTAGGAATTGATATTCTCGTGGTTGATTGGAAGAACGGATG
This sequence comes from Eristalis pertinax, assembly GCA_907269125.1. NCBI lineage: Eukaryota > Metazoa > Arthropoda > Insecta > Diptera > Syrphidae > Eristalis > Eristalis pertinax. Next base: position 33,432,484 of record OU026148.1, read on the forward strand.
AATGAAGAAAAAAATGTACAATAAGTGCTCACAAAGGATGTTGTCTGCTGCCAGTCTATGCACTATGTCCGGCAAGTACAATTTATGGAATAAGAAAATTCAAGTGCAAACGCATTCGAATTACATAACAGTGTGAGTGATTATTTTCGAAAGCTTCAGGGTGTAAATAAAAATACATTCGGTTTTCCGATTTTTGGACACTTATGAGGGAAATAAGTCCGCTACTACCACCACTCGTAGATTAACAAATCTTGTTATTTCACGAGTGGAGGGGCCTAGAGTTCAATGTATACTCCGAGTGGCGATGTTTGAGGGTTTGATGGGTGGCGTATACCCTCGAAATATGGTGACTCGGTATAGTTCGAGCCGTGGATTTTGAACATGAGTAGTTTAGAAAATTGAACATCTACCCACTAAGTCACAGCGATCTTTGTACCCGTTTAGGTGAATAAAAATGTTGGAAACATGACATTCCTAGTGACTACTTCGAGTAAGCAAGAAAACTACGATGCTTGAGATAGAGCCGCTGGTTTCGACTGCCTCACTACTCCACTGCTTACTTTTTGAATGAAAAAAAAATGAGCAAAGCACACCATGATCTTTGTTTGTGGCTCACTGAGCGGGAATCAATTGTTTTCTTAAGAAAAGCGAAACTTTACCAGAAGCTTATATTCACAAATAAATGAGTAAAGGTTTTTGCTTATATTTTGGTAGCACGGGAGGCTAGGAAGTCCTGAAATGTACAGCCATTTAGGAGAGCATCGGGGTGGTTGTGTTAAACCGCCCCGTCATGGATTTGACCACATACATTCGTGTCCGAATGCGGCTCTGAGATGAGAATAGGGTCACAGTCCAGCTCAGCTTGGCGTTGCATATCAACTGATTTCTTCCACCCAAAGGAAGTATTGTCCGATAAGACATGAAGTCAGGCTGCGTTCGAAATCGCAGTATTAGCGCAGTACTGCAACGTCAAGCGTTGTTATATCATATAAAAGCAGCCGCTGTTCAAACAAAATCAACCAGCGCATCACAGATCATCGTGGTCGATATCAACATCAAAAAATCCTTGCATAGCATCACAAAGGCAGCACGCGATGCGCATTTTCTTGACGTTTACGAATTCAGTCTCAATTAGTACCTGGGGCAAAACTAAAAAGCGTTGGTTAGAGACTTTGGTCACCACCGGTGAGTGAATCACGTCGAATTCCGTGGGTCGATTACCTACTCGCCTTCCAGTCGTATCGTGTTGCCCATCCATAAATCGAAAGAAGTATATAGATATGCATGTACTACTGCCACTAAAATACAACACATACCATCGCATGTTGCATTTGTGGAGTAATAAGAAACCTCAACCCAGTTGTTAGAGAAAGGTTTTCTGCAAAAAAATTATGTGCTTGGTGGAAATGCAATCCATAAAGTTCCTTCCAGCAGCTGGCCATGTAAGGTTTAGTGAATAATTTGAAATTAGTTAACGAAAATTGTATTTATTTCGAGCATCATTGAAGTAAAATTCTAGGTCAGTTCCTGATTTCGAGCTGCCTCTGTTCGAAGCAATGAGACCGCTCCAAATTACTCTTTGCATGTTGGTCTTTGTATCTAGTCTCCTAATAATCGTGTGCTAAAAGCAGTTTACGAGTGAAATTCATGTAAAATGTGATTCTTTCTGGGACGAGGAACAAACAGAAAATTGAGAATCAAATGCGATGCGAGTACATTCGTAATTGATTGACCATTAAGAAATCGATTAGGTTCGAAAAATAATCGAAAATTTGAATCAGTCGTATTCCAGTATAAAATACGAGATACAGAATAGAAGTGACAGCATCATTGGCAGACATGTCCCACCACAGAGGGACATTCGTGTATTATCCCACACACAATGCTCGTAAACATGACTTGGGATTCAATTGATTTGTGCAAAAACTGCAATGAGTCATGTTAGCGAAACTTTAGAGCACATTCTCTACGTTTAATCGGCCTTGTCTAGACGCAGCTGAACGTTGAGAAAACAGCGGATCTTGGTGGGTATGCCTCGTTTACTGTCAGTGCGGAAGGTGAAGGGAGAATTCACAACCAGAAACGTTAAGCTGAAAAATGATGTGGATGTAAATGGTGGCTCGAACACCGCGAGCTTATGGACACCAATGATCTAGCAAAGAGGATCTTTGAATCCGAGACTTTTAGTTCGAAAAGAGGAAGACCGCATATCGGGTATAAAGTAAGACAGTTTGGTTTGGTTTGGTAACAACATCCGATTATCTAACATTTTCAGATTCATAAGGATGTCGGGCTAGCTGGACGAAGAGAGGTCTTCACAAACAACGAACACAACGTCTCGATGAGTACGATAAGGGTACAAGGGGGAACATTTCCCCCACTGGGCATCACAATGAGTCCACACGGACCTAAATAAGACGTACTTCTATCCCATCCTAAGACAGTTTGTTCTGTCCGGAATGTGCGTGGCCGGGACCGTCAACGAAGTCTATTAAGTATCTCGAAGCTGGCATTATGCACTTCTTCGTGTCACTAAATGATAACCTAGGGAAATATTTTGCCTCAACAATGCCACGGAAGGCAAGATTAAAGCTCACTCTTTGTAGCGTGGAACAAGTGTGACTCCCTAACCGAACGTAAAGACAATCTTCTTCTTCGAGTCATTCTTAAGTCCCAGAAGCACTTAGAGTTCCAACCCTATTACGAACCATTTAAGTAACACATCTTAAGACGCGAGTCGTCCGACTGAACCGACTTACGTAACAGGGGTCAGTGTTCATTCGAGAGTTAAGCGTATCGGCGGTTTTGCTCTGAGTTCGAAGGGTGAAATGGAAAAGGCATTTTCTTGAATGTTAGGCTGATTTCGTAAATGCAGTATTAGCGCAGTACTGCAACGTAAAGCGTTCTTAAACTTCATATGAAAGCAGCCGCAGCGCAAGACAAAAGCAACCAGCGCATCACAGATTATCGTGATGCATGGCAACATCAAAAAGATGCTTTGCAATGATTTTCAGCCTTATCCTCCCTTGATCTGTCTTGCATTGATGTTCGGAAAGTGACGAGTTTATTCGGAAAGTCCTTGAAGTAATGCAACCACTCAACAGTTCAATTCGAAGCCAATTTAAACGTCGTTTTGCAAAGGAAAAAAAAAATGGAAAATCAAATGAAAGAAGAAATGTTTTCTCAGTTTCATATAACTTCATATTTTCAGAGAATAAAACAAGAAAAAAAGAAGAAAAAAAAAAAAGAAATGATTCTATGTTCTGTGACAAATTCAGAACGTCAATTAAAAAATAAACTCTTTAAATCTTAAATAAAATATTGATTATTCTGTATATGTATGTATGCCCGATATCATGATATTTCACATCGTATCTACATGAGAGTTTAACAACACTTGACTGCTCATCATCGTCTGCTTATGGAATTGCTTAAGGCGAACACAAGAACAAAATCAGTGAATAAATACAACTAAATCTTTATCGATAACCATACAAATGTTTGTGTATACAATGTATTCCACTAACAGGAGCACTTTACGAAACTTGATGAGATTTATTTTTCAAAAAAGTTGAAAAATTATTGTATTATCAAAAAACAAAATAAAACAGAAGAGACTACGTGTTAATTAATCTTATATATGCTTCTCGTATTTACATGATACATTTCAAATAAAATCTCTTAGTTAACCTTCCTCTCCAATAGATTGTTCAAAAATATACGCAACCAATTTACAGATAACTCCACTCTTTGTTCGTTTAATTTCAGCAAAACAAACAAGAAATGAAACACAACTTATTTATTTAAAAAAAAAAACAAAAAAAAAAAACAATAGTTAAATGTATGAAATGAGAACTAAGTGCTAAACGTAAACTTAAATCTCTTGAACCGCGCGCTACTGAGAGTGACAAACTTAAGAGAGAAAGAAAAAAATTAAAGGAAATTAAACTAAATATTTGAAGAGTAATGTCTATAAATTTTGTAATTAAATTAGATTTCAAAATAAACATGCAAAAATCGTTTGTTTCTTGTTGTTTGTTATCCTTTTGTTGTTGTTGTTTTTTTTCTGTTTTAAATTAACGTAGCAAACATGACATTGGATGATGACCCCGTCATAACCGGACACGGTCAATTCTGTGGAAACACATCGTCTATGTTCACAAAGGCGCACGAACCCAACGATGCATTGGCCATAACTTTAAGCAGCTCATTGGCATGTGCAACACACACTTCAAGTGGTGGTCGCCAAGGATAGCTCATTGATTCTAGAAATTGTTAAAAGAAAACAAAAAGAAAAGAATTGCAAGTTATTAAAAAAAAAGAAAAACAAAATGATTGAAAAAAAGCGAATGTGAAGCAATAACTCACCTAAGATAGCCGAATTTAATGCTGAACACACTGTTTCGCGTTTTGATGGACACAGTTGCCAGCCAAGTGGACTTGACCAAGGATTCGAATATGCTATAAGACTAAATGCATCCTAAAGAGAACACACACACAGTTCAATGATTGACAGTTTTAAAGTGATTTTAAAAACTCACTTCTAACATCTTTTTATCGTCGTCATTCATTTTGTTTTCCTTCTCTAATTGCTGCCCCATTTGCGAGAGTTCCTTACCGAATTCAAGTATTCTCTCGAAACCATGGCAATATTTACGTGATGGCGATAGATCAACATCTGAAAAGGAATGCCGGGTCAGAATGTACGATCAAAGATATTTGTGCGTGAGATATAGCTACCCATGTCTTCATCCGCATCTAGGGAGTTGGCAAAGTTCGGAGTCGGAGAGAGAACTTCGTTTTTACATGAGTTACCTGAAAGAAAGGCAATTTAACTTAATACGATTCGAATAAGAAGAGTATTAATCTAGAGTATAAGGTATTAAAAACCTAACCAAACAGTGGATGGTCATTGAAAATCTGTACCCCTGTTGATGTATATCATTTTTTTACAATTCAGTGGTTGAAGTTGCTTTGCCTCCGATTACGCTGATCACATCGCACCAGGTACTACAAGCTTACTTTATTGCAATGTAGTAATAGCAATACTTTTTGTTGCAGTGGGTTGGCTAATTGTGTTAACAACTACACCGAAGGTAAATAAGTGGCATTAAATCTTTGAATTACACGCCTTTTAAGCGGCCTCGGTTTCGTGCTAAAACAGTACGTTTCCCGTGAAAAAAAAGAACAATAATTAGTACAGCGTCATACATTAATGTACATATGCACATTCTTCTAGCGTCGGTTGAAGAATCATGTCTAAAGAAACAAGACGAGTCAAATCCAGTGAGTTAGCGTGAGTTCATGGGCAGAAGTAGGCTGATCGATGCTTTGTCTAAAAGGCAGTCGAATCCTCCGAGAAACTGAATTTTGAAGTCTGAATTTCCTTCCGAGTCGAAAAGAGGAAAATGCGGTTGCGCTTGATCTGAGTTCTTGTTCGTCGTTTTTTTCCCTGGGGGCCGATGTGGACGATGTCGCTGCCTCGCAGTTATATTCGACGGTTTTGTCCAAGACATCGATGTTGTGGGTCCTTTCTTGATGACAGGATATGCTTCGATCTACTCTCAATCACCACCAGTAGGCTTACGCCTCAATGATAGTAAACACCGCACGACCATGACTCACTCGCGGCGTTTGATCAAAAACATCAATCTTGAAGATAGAGCCGGTTTGTGCGGTTTGCAGTTTTCTTAAAAATGATGTTGAGGAAGTCACGTAAACACGACGCCACGCCTATATCGAAGGCATCACGTCGTTACCGAGTTTGATAGAGCACCGAAAATGTTCAATTGTCATTTTGCACACGCGTTTTTGCAGGAATATCATATTTAGCGGAGCGATGCTCGTCTATGGAGTATTTATCAGTCAATGTGAAAATCTGGTCTAGACCTCTCTGCCATTTCAAGCTGTTGATGAATGGCGTTCGCACAAAACGGCAGAGAAAATTTATGCGTGATGTTTAGGAGACTTATCCCTGGATACTCTGCGCAGTCACAGGGATATACTTTCTTGTACGCACTAACATTTCAGCCGACATGCTTTTCTCCGACCATATCTTACAAGTGAGCTGGCGTTTGCCGTCAACCATATAATCCCTGAAATCCCTTAAATACTTTAGGGGACACTCGATATTGCATTTTGACTCTTGTCTATCCCAGGAGGATGGAATTCGACTTCGAATCATCGCCCAGATTGCGCACAATATTCTGCCTGACAGCGATCTTTGCGTCCTCATCGCAGTGTAACAATTTGCAGAAGTGATTCCTGTCAAATTTTCAGTATCGACTAAGACTACAATCAGTTGTGCATTTTCGTTGAAACTTCTGTCGAAGTTTTTATATTTATTGGACAGTTGCTTCACCCTCTGGGTAAACTTTCGGACACCATTCCTGCTATAGCACATCTCCATCATCCACCATCATGATTTTTCTTTTTTCTCCTGAGAAGATATCTTTCCTTTTTTTCTGTTCGAATTGTAGTACTTGAGGATTCAAGCTTAGCTAGATTTACCTGCTCTCGCCCGCTGTTAAGAAAGGATTGTCACAACCTTAGGCGATGAAGTGCTTTCCCAAGAGCTGCTTTATTTTATTTGATGGCGCTGGTCTTTCGCAGAGTAGATGCTGGACAGGTTCTATTTCTGCGGCATCTCTACAGCTCGTGCAAAATGTCGATGCATGTCTATGGCACACTGCCCGGTAAGGACTCCTATTAGCGTTCGAACTTCCTTGCGACTACAGCTGATCAGTGATCGCCAACAAGGCCCTTGCTGTTGCTTCAATTTCCAGACTAAGCCATCGAGTTCCGCGTCTGTCCATAGATTATGTTTCTAATTTGTTCCTTATGGAGCTACGCGGAGTGAATGCATAAAGGATTGCCTGCCGCCCGCTTCTTCGTTTCCTTGGATGCCAGTGTGCCCTGGTATCCAGTATAGAGTCACCGTGTTCTGATCTCACTATCTACGTAAACCTCACCAGTTTTGAACTCAAAATGTGCGATGCTATGGCTATTATTGCCACTTGGCTGTCGGAAAAGATGGATATCGATTTGGTGGTTATGTCGTGTTCCCTCAGCGCGAGTACTGCTTCGTGTATCGCAGCCTAGAAGACGCTGCAGTCGTCTCTTAATGCCAGGGATTTTTCGAATTGGTCACAGAAGATCCCTGCACCCGTAGCCGCACTCGTTTTTGAGCCGTCGGTGGACAGGAAGAATTCCCCTCTTCGGCTACCAAGTACCAGTTGCTCTTCCCACTGTTTCCGGTCTGGGTAACGAAGGTGGAAGGTGTCTTTTCCGAAGCTTGTGTTGGTAGCAGGCAGTCCGTTTGATTGATATGTTGTGCGGCTGTCCAACATTTAAGTATGAAAGCGTCAAAATAGGGTTTGTTACTCCAGTCTTTCTAATCCTCAGAGCCGATGAGGCCGCACTGTTGCTACAGAATAGGTCGAGAGGAGGGAGGAATATGATAGCCTCGAGTGCTGCCGTCGGTGTTGTTCTAAGATAGCCTGTTATGCCGAGGCAAGTCGATCGTTGGATTTTTGTGAGCTGCTTTAAAGTTATTTCGCTTACAGAACTTTCCGCTTTCCGTTTTCCACTTTCAGCACAACAGTGGTAACTTCTTGACGGCGCGACGCCTCCAATCCGCTTCGATTGTTTGTGCAGGAGGCGTTGAACTTACAGAGTGTTTCTGGGAGGCTCAAGTGGCAAAGGTCTTAGCATGCGATTGCAACTTTCCGTGATCAAAACGTGGTGTTATGTTAGTCTTCGATATTCATCATCCGTTGTTCACTCGAAATCCGACTACCACAAGGAAATGATTCGCTCCTCCGAGGAAAAGGTTCTCTGTCCAAGAATAATTGAAATGCTGGTGCTATGTTCTGTAGGAAAATGCAAGCTACCTACTATCAACGAAGAATGAAATGATAGTCACAGGGGCGCGGGACCCAACAAGCAATGTTTTGCTCATGAAATGGAAGATCCTAAAAATATAAGGATGCTTAAACACTCACCATTTGTATGCCCGTTCTCCATTTCAACATCGTTTAAATAATCACTGTTCGATATATCGTTGCACTTATTAATATTTAAATCATCGGAATTATCTTCTATTAAGAATCTGCGAGAAAGACAAAACAAACAGAATGATAACGAATCGAATGAGGTTCAGAGCGGATGTGAGATGAGACTTACGAGTTTTTAATGTCTTGCTGATTATCCTGAACGCATTCTGCTTTTATCACAGCGCTATTCTGTGTGCCATTTTGGTACGACTTAGTTGATTGAATTACAGAAGTTTGATTTGTTTTGGCAGGAGAACACTGCAACAAAATGAAAAAACAATATTTAATGACACAAACGAACTTTACAGCGATTAGATGAGTAATGCTAAGTGGATTGTATTACTTCTATGTCGGATCCGTTAACCATTTCGATGAATTGTCTACATTTAAGCATAAATAAAAGATTCTTATTATTCTCTAACAGTCCAGGATATGAGCGTACGGTGTGCTCTATTGCTTGTCCCATTTTACCAGACATAACTAGCTTTAGAATTTCTGAAAGACAATGCATTTTTTAGTTAGCAAAAGAAGAAATTCATCCCCCTCCTCTCCTCCCCCCCCCTCAACACACTCACTTTGTCGATTTTTTATTGATCCTATTTCTTCGGTGAAACTCTGTCCGGTGGTTCGTCCGAATGCCTCTGCAGTGAGACTATATCCATTGTGTACTAGAAATGATGAGACCATTCTAAAAACAGATTCAACTTAGAGAGGAGATTCAAATGGAGGTCGACGAGTGGCTGGTTGTTACTTGTGCAATAACGCTGTTGGATCACCGTATTCGCTTCGCATTGGGAAATCATAAATGGCTGCTTTTGTTTCGGCTCGCATTTGTCGTATCATATCTTCGATTTGATCGAATTTGAATGGTGCCTGACCAAAATTCGCATCAACCTCTTCGCCAGCGGTTTGTAAACCAACGGTTGGGTACAATTTTGACTACAATCAAACAAACGAAATGAAAAGAAAAACATTTTACACATAACTGTACATATTGTTAGTTCGCTTATTTCATTATAATTGTTTTTACCGGTAAGTCTCTAAATGCAATACCAAGATCGATACCATTTTTCGTGTAGAAGCATGTGTTATTAACGAAATTTACACCGCAACCAATGATGTCATCTGTGGTAAATGTTGGTCCATAGGATTGGCCACGATTTGATGCATTAAACGAGTTACCATCGTCACCATGGTAACCATAGGATTGTTTATCCCAACCTAAAAAAAAAAACAAAAACAAAAAATGAAAGAAAAGTTTAGGAGGTGCGATTAGAAGGGTTGACGACACTAACCTGGCAACCGATTCATTTTGAAGTTTTCGGAAGTTAAACCTATACCCATGTAGCCGTTTTTTCCTTTAGATATAATTCTAACCTCGAAGTAATACATTCCGCATGCGGCCGGAATTGGATGTGGGGTACGTACAGACGCGGCAGCATCGTTGACACTTTTACCTGTTGATTGAAGGAAGGCAAAAATCCAAATTAGAATACGTTTTGGCTATTAACCGAAAGAGTGAAAATGATTGGAATTGAGAGCAGGCACTACTAGGGGGATGTAGGTTAGTTTCTGCGGACTTGGACTACGATTGTTACAACAATACAACAACGTACTAAGTACTAAGTACTAAGTACTAAGTTCGACGTGAGGAAACGCCTATAAATGCTATGCTTCGACATTCGCATCTGACCTACTTCCTCCCTTAGCGTGAACAGAACATCGGCAAGCTAGAAGGCGGACATACAGCAAACCATTTTGCAAAGAAGTGACTTAAATGAAGCCGTTTGTTGGTCGAACAACATCGTACTAGTTGAACAATATAAAGGACTTCTCCATCAACCACATCAGTCAACAAAATGGAGCACATACACAACAGAACAGAAAGAATTTCCACACAAAGCTCAATTTCGTAATAACATGCCATGACTGACTGTAACAACTGTCTTGTCTTGCACATCTCTCCTGCAGCGACGATCGGCATTTTGATGACGAAATTTGGGAACCAAACCCCCTCTTCCATCTCGCAGCAAATTTGAAAGGCTCCATAAAAGAACAACGAACGAGATAAAAATAGGAGATCCTTCCACCTTTCTTCTGTGTTTCACGAACGATCTTGCATCGCACACAATTTGAGTGTTTTATTTATTGAATGACATGCGTTTTGTTAAGCTTTTGTTTGCAAAATCACACAAATACACTTTTTATAGACATAAGAGGTCATTTACATTTATCAGCCTTGCAGATTCGCTACCAATGGCGTATTTAGAGATTTGTCAATTCTGTGATTCACCTACGCGCTCGCTTTGACAACGCGATTACGTATCCCGCAAGAATGACTATGTTCTTCTGTGTGCACTTGTATTCAGTGTGAATACAAATGTATGGCATATAGACGATAACACATTCACATCGATTCGATGCGGTGGTAGAACCGAATGAACTCCATGCACAATTACCCGGCACCCCGGTTGCTTGCTTGCTATTTGTCTGGTTTACATTTTTGATTGATCAGTCACAGTCAGTGTTTTCTATGCAATCGCATGCTAAGCAAGGTAATCGATAATGTTTATGGAATAAACATTAGTTGCCACTGAATAATGTGCTTACGATGAGTAATTTTATAATCTAGAGGTAGGTGGTAGCCATCGGTTTTTGAACATTTATTTTTAAATGTGATATTATATGCTGCTGCTAGATGTCTTTGTTTAATTTAAAACCATTCTAAGTTGTTGAACTTCTCTCTCCCAGAGTCTATCATTAGCCAGACACTCCTCTTATACTGATTCTGATGTTCAAGATGGAAATGGGAGAGCTGACATGCAGGCTAAGTTAGGAGTACAGCTAGCGACTGAGCCTCATAGCATTTCACTACCGCACCATTTTTATCAGAATTCATGATTACGGAGTATTTTTGAAGGTCAACGAAGCGGTCAGAATGATACCCATGCTGGCCATATTACCGGCTGTCATTAAAGCAACTTGAGCAATAGAAATTAAGTCCATGCTGGTTGCACGCTGCCGCGACAAGCTCAAGGTGCTTAATTACTTCCTGCTTGGTCCCACGTCAAAAGTATATAGGCGGCAATGAGGCAGTTGATGAACTTGCCAGGAGCTGAAACCGACCCATCCCAGGCAATACTATTGATCGAACCACTTCTTGCAGATGTCAAGTAGAAAGCGGACTACGCGATTATATAATGCTCGAATGCTTGACCAGTGCAGAAACCGACACACGACAACAATTTGCGACGGATGGTGGTAATAGTGCTAACTGGCCATAATCATCAGAAGTACCACGATCCCAAACAAAATGTGACATGGCTGTGGTGGTGAAGAATGAAAAGAGTATACTCTTCACCAATTCTGCCACAGCCCCGGTCAGTTGTGACATAGAACACTTTCTCCAGGACCTACAGGAATTAACTAACATCCCCTTAACATCTATTTGCAGGTTTATTAGGATTTCAGGCTGGCTGGACAACGTCCACAAATGATGGGTACAAGTGAAGAGGAAATTTTGGGCATCACAATGGGTCCATTAGGACCCAAGTAAGACGTGAATTACGCGTCTACCCATTGACATAACCTCACCTAATCTGTATGTGTCTGCATTATGACCAGACACTGACTTATTGGGTAGGCACCACGATCAGTCTCGTCTAGCACATGTAGTAACTGAAGAACATCGATCGAAACACTGGGTCATCGGGTTCCGATGTCATAAACTTGTATGCACAACAAAAGTTTAATGAATGCCGAGATGAAACATTTATTTACTTCTGATGTAAACTACTTATTGTGCACATGTGCTGCAATTATTTGTCGACTACTCTCCATTCTTGAATTGACATTAATATCTGTTTAAATTAACAAAACAATGAACAAATGTACACGTATGTACGTTTGCACCGTGACGCTGCCAAAAGGAGTCAAGGTTATCGGCTTGGCCGACGACATCGTGGTCGTGACGGTGGCCAATCACACCCACGAGGTGGAAACCGCCACAACCGAAGCAATCTGCAGGATCAAAAATTGGCTGGAATCTTCCGACCTTGAACAAGACAGAGGCTGTTTTAATAACCAGTCGAAAGACCGTGTTGGTTCCCAGCTAATTTGGTCCAAGGAAGGTCTGAAATACCTAGGAGTGATCCTCGACAACCGATTTAATTTCAAAAAGCACGTCGAATACTGCAGCCGAAAAGCGTCAAGATGCAGGCAGCACTTTCTGGTATGCTACCGAACGTCGGAGGATCCGGATACCCAAGACGGATCCTGCTTGCCAGAGTGGTAAGCTCAATTCTCCTATATGCCGCGTCAGTCTGGGCGGGTGCTCTCTCAATAAAGAAGACATCAAAAAAGCTTTCATCAGCATACAGGCTCTGCGCCATAAAAACAACCAGCGGCTTCCGAAAAATTTCGGGCGAAGCAGCATGTGTGATTGCGGGTATGGTCCCCATCGACGTTCTCGCCAACGAGATGCATAGAGTCTACCTGAGGCGATCGACAAACCGCCCAGAGACTGGCCTTAATAGGATTAGAAAGGAAGAAAGTGCAAGCTCAATGACTATGTGGCAAACCAGATTGAACTTGAATATCTTTATAGGGCACGATAGCTTCCATCTGTGTCCAGAATGTGATGACATTGTAGAAGATGCAGAAGACGCGACTCAAACCTACCACCCGCTGAGGCCCTAGTCGGTGATATGACGCAGTCAGCCGAGATGTGGGAAGAAGTCTGTTCCATCATAGCAAAAATGCAGACCGAGCTAAGAAGGCTTGAAAGAGTATGGCGAGCCGAACAGGAAAACCCTGTGGATTTAGCTAGATTAGCTAACCAGCCCCGTGAAGTAATACCTAACGGAAGTTCCGCGGGGAGAGTGGTCAAATTGTGCAGCGTTTGGGTTAGTACGTAGGCAGAGAATCGATTATTTGGGTCGATTTGGCTATTAGTATCTTTCGAAAATTGCAACATTCATGGACGTATACATTGTTCGTTGTTTGAATTCCATTTCACTCGAAAAACAGCAGGAAACAACTGATTTGTTGAAATTTGTTGCCTCAGTATTGTCAAACTCATCTCTGGTCAAAAATATAACCTCAACTCCAATATATTATTCGTGACGTTCAAAACGCAAATTGGCTTTAATAAGAGCGCGCGTTCAGAGAACGCGACAAAAAGGAACGGGTAACATCTTTAATTTCCCCACCCGGCCTCGAAAAATTGTCAGAACTTTTAATTTCTGCAACTATCATCTAAAAAGATTGTGAAACGACAGAGGCTAGTTTTTTGATTACCAACTGAAACAGATGAATCAAAGCCAATGCATTTCGCAGACAAGGCTTTTACAAACTTGAGTTTAAACGATCGTGCTTGGGACAAGCGCAGAGAGCAAACCCGTCAATAAAATGCCTTTCAAACTTCGTAGTCGATATATTATCCTGCACATCTCTCTCCCACTCACGAGAGAACAATGGCATGAGTAACCACTCTGTTGAAGGTATTTCCAAGGCCGCCCATACTTATACTTTCTTCAAAGCTTCTGTCTGGTTATTGCAAGGGATGGACAATTTCAAGAAAAGTGAGGAGGCACCATCTCCATGCACTCCATAGAAAGTGTTGTATGGAACTGCCAATCTCCTCGCCATTAAGAGACTGTAAGTAATTCTGCTTTCTCTATGCTGAGCTCTGGTTCTCTTCGGGCTAAGTCAAGGACGTCTTGAAGCTAGAAGTCACAGCACGAGTGAGCCGAGTTCTTGAGAACTGCATTCATTATATCCTAACCTAACCTTGCCGACCTGCAAATCTTTGCACCTACTAGTGACAGTTATTATGGCGTTTGGTACTAAGAGGTAGGAGATCCCGTCCCCCTCCCATTCAATGCTCGTCATTAGTCTTGGTATACATTTATGCCTAGCGACACAACCAATGTCTCCTGCAGTGTTACCATTTTGAACCTTATTCCTGTTCCTTTATGGCCACATAATGTACACAGTGATAGATTTTCGTCTATCAAATCAAACTTCTGCTATGGTAGTAGGTAGTGTCTAGTGATTATGTAGTCGAAGGTACAGAGATGTCGTTTAAATTCGCAAACAGTCCAGTGTGTACGTTCATCTTCGATCTATCTGACTGTGTAAACATCCAGAAAAGTTTCTATTCTTAGCCTAGGCCAATCTACGATGATTAACTAAATAGACAAAGAGTTCACATGACATTTACTCGTGCCTGTCGTAGAATCAACTATTTACTTTCGTTTGATAAATATCATATAAAATAGTTTAGAAGCAAGTATTTTAGACAAATACAACAATCTTGAGTTGTGAATATCAAGCCTGACAAGGTAAATATCATTTGAGTAAATGATCGCTGCTATCCCCTATCCGACGACCCACTAACGATAATTTACATTGCGTCCACTTGCAGTCTGTTTTCCACCCACTGCGTGCGACAAACACGATCAGCCACAGCCATACATGCGAACGTTTCTCCTCTCCATTCGCACGTTACCCACTCGGCAGTCAGCACCCATACCAGTCGAGCTATTGTTCTTCTTCCAACATGCATTGTGTACCTTTGCACCCCTCTATCATTGAGAGCACGCTATCATTCCAGGTAACCAATGTAAAAATTACTCAAGGGACCGAGAAAAGGGATGGAAACAAAAAAGAAACCCTGACGTTGAAGGATTTTTCTTTGTTTTCCAAAAAAGAAAAATAAACTCACTCCACTTCGCATTCATTTCGTTTCGTACCAATTTTGGCTCTGTCTCACTCTCGCAACACCAAAGGTACTGCATAAAAACAATGCACATACTCACACACATTGCCTCCCCCCCACCAATCAAACGCCTTGGTTTTGACAGTTCGATAGCATGCACAATCAGCTGATGGCATCCACACCACCAACAACAAACATGAATATGAACACCAAAAGAGAAACAGCGATTGGCCGAATCAAAAGAAAAACAAACCTCCTCCCTCCGCGCCGTTCAATTTTCGTTAAGTCAGTACGTCACACACACACGCACGCACAAGCGCTGAAGAAAGAATAAATATCAATTCTATTTACGCATCAAACTCAAAATAAAACCAAAACATGGAGAAGACGGAAAAAAAACATGCGAATACGAGAGAGAGAGAACTGTGAAAAAACATATGTGGAAGGTGTGAGCAGGAGAAGCGATAATGAAGAAAAACAAATTTGTTGGCATATACACACTCACGCAAGCTGACACGCACACCTCCGTCCGCACAATAAACAACAAAACGTACACTAATGCACTTTAAAAAGGGAAAATATGAAAAATTGTCGAAAATGGTCTTTGTTTTCCGCAGGAGTAAGATCTTTTCTTTGGAAAAGTGCTCAAATTGTTTGGAAGTGTGCTGAACACCAAACTCATGCACACACACACACTCACACACGACACTGGCTATACAATGTTGTCTACCTTCCTTGTTCTACACATCTTTGCTTTCTTCGTACATTATTCTGCTCATCGTGGTTTCGTTGTTGGACGGGGTCTTTGTTTTGGCAACGACACAACAGATGATGGCGATAAAGCGATAAAATAGAAATGAGACTACAGTCTCCAAAAAAAGTATTTTCAAATATTTCATTTATCCTAGCAATGTGTGCAGCAAAAATGTCTACTCAAGGTTTTTTTCTTTCTCTCTTTATGTTTATTTTTTTTTTAAATGATTAGAAACTGCGTTGTATGGGGTTATTGCTCACTGAAGGGAAGCGGCGATGAGTGTGAAGTACACAGATTGATAGATACTTTATTTTAGAAATTCCAGAAAAAATATAGCATATGCTTGTGATTACATGGAATAGTCTCCCGTAGATGTGTGTTAGACGAAATGTGGAGTGCTTTTTCGAGACATCTGCCTGCGGACTGGGTTTTTTTTTATTATCAGTGGAAATACTTTCACCACATTGTGCGACAAGCCCTTATCATATATGCGCATTTAAAAGGCATATGGAGAACTACATTTTATACAGCAAGTGGAAGTTCAAGTGTCAAATTACAATCTAGCGACTGACAGTTGCATGGATACAAAGTTTTCGCAACAGTTGTGACGGCAAAGCAAATTAGGTTTGAGTAAGGGAACTTGAATTTTGTTCTGCTTGTGTTACGGGCAACTGGAGAAGATTCAACAATGAATTATACAACTATCGGAGTTTAAGATAATTGGGCCATGGACGACTCCCCAAGTCTGAGCTTGTGAAACAATATCGCGTTTAAGGTATGGCATCAACCAACTTGGAGCCAGCTGGACAGAGACCTTGCCGGATGGTTGGTTTTGTTGAGGACCGAGTCTGACCGAGGCCGACTATAAACCTTTCACTTTGACGCCACCTGGTACAATACACAATTGATAATTGGGCAAAATGCACAAATCCAATGCCGACGTAGCTAAGTGTGAGCGTTCCTGACAAGTGCAACTTTCTTGATGCACGACTTCAGTTTTCTCGAGTCATCGACAATGCTAACAAAGTGCAGCACACTCACACAATATGTGAGAGGTGTTGAAGCTGGTTACATGCCTACTTCCGAACTTAGCGTCACCCTGAAAGTTCAAAAATGTCAGCAAATTCCCTTGATCTTTCCTCATAAGCGTCATTTCGAAAAGGCTGTCAACATTCCAGGTTTCATTTCGGACAGGCAACTTATGTTCCACGGAGCAGTGTAAATGTGACTCTTTCACAATTCCCATACTGCATTTACTATTTCAAATTGCAATCATTTCATTCCAGTTCATTTAAGTTACATCACTTTCCACGCGAACCAAAAGAATGGCTCACAAAAAAGCTCACTCACACACAATATTGCTTGAAATTGATTAACATTAACATTGCATGAGATTCGCCATGAAATATTCACTCGTCTTGTGGCATTGATTTTCCAAAGCAACCTCTATTAAGGGTTCAATGATCCAAGAAAATGTCTGGCATCCCTAACCAAACATACATAACCTCAACCTGAATCCCATAATTTTAACCTAAACCTCAAAGCAGGTTGGTATCCTCTTTTCCTCAAATTCGTGATTTAGGTATGCAAATATAACAATTGAAATTGAGTGAATTTCACTCAAGCCACAGGTAAAAAAAAATTAACGAAATCAGTGGCATTCAACCCTCAAGTGGACATTAATAAGAACGCAAGTTCAAGCGACGCAACAAAAACAAGGGTTCCCACATACAGCCATACATCAGCGTACATCGATACTTCTCTCTTTGTCTGTCAGAACAACTTCCTACAGCCCCCACCTTCATTCAATGCAGTGATGATAAGCTGCATCAATCCCCATGCACAGTCGACTTTCATTGTGTTTAATTTTTTTTCTCTTCAAAACTTGACGTCTAATCAATCGAAGGTTTGAAAACTCACACCTCCGACTGTGCCCCAAAAAAAAAAAAAAATAAATGAATGCATTAGTGTCATTTTGCATCATTCTCTGACGTAAAATAAGCATGAAAGACTGTGCTACTCACATCAGAAATGAGGAAAATTCAAAAATATCTTTAAGGTTATCACAGACACCAAAGCTGTGTCAGCCCAGAACCATGCAATACTGATCAAATTGAAAGCCCAGCACTTACACGTCCCTATGGCTGCCTAACGACGAGATGGCGAGCAATGAAAATAAATGGGAAAAGGGCCAAAACACAAATGGAGTTGGGGTATCGAACAAAAAAAAAAAATATGTTAGAAAAGCATTTATAAAAGATAGTAACCTTTGTAGTGAACACGTAAATTGTTCATCGACAGTCCAATAGCATGGCACTTGTCATGGGAGCTCCACGACCGAGGTAGAGGAGTTTCATTTTCATTGACATTTGGATACAACATCTTGAGTCGATCAATTTGATTATTGTTACAGTTATTTGTGGGGCTGCCATCGCAGTTCTGATGCTGTTGACTCTGTGACTGCTGATGCGAATGATGATGGTGGTGTTTACTGCTGCTGCTATGCTGTTGTTGCTGCTGCAGCAGTGGTTGGGTGCTATGATGATGATGGTGATGAGACGACGACGATGATGGGGTCGAGAACGACGAATTGTTGTGATGCATATGATGTCCGTCCATTTTCTTTTCGCAGTTCCAACGTCTCCCAAACCAACTGACTTCTACTCTTACTGGTGCTAAATTTGTCTTTTATCTTCGAATTCTTTTTTTTTTTTTTTTTCAATATTTTTCCGCAAACCCGATGACTTATCTAAGACGTAGAATATTTCGCTTGTTGATTGGCTTTGCAAATTCTATATTTCTGGCACGAGTCACAAACTATTGGTCTCGAAATTATGAAATATTCTTCGATTAATCGTTGAACTAAATCATCACAATAATTATCGGCCATGAAAGTTTTTTTTTTTCGTTTCTTTTCCTTTCTTTAAAACATTTGGACACACACTCGACCAACACACAGATGATTCTCTTTTGTTATGCTTTGGATTTTCTTCCTCTATATGGTCTTTTCGTTTCTTTCTTTCTGAAGTCTTTGCAATAAAGAAAAATGTTCAATATTTTTTTTTTTTTCGTCACTCACTAACTGTGATTGATTGATATATACACATTTGTATTGAAATAAATTTCATCTTATTACACGATAAAGGAAGATATCACTGCGGAGACTCGGACAGGAGCAACAATGAAAGGATGAATTCCCTTCAATTTTATTTTCCCTGCACAAAAATGTCTGTCTGCCTTTACTTTTCCACTTATGCAGTGCGATTTACTGCTAGTGCCACTACGAAATTGAACAATGAAGCGAACGACCCGTTTAACTGGAGACAACTAGTATAAAAAAAAGCAAAATACGAAATCAGAAGGAGAAAAACGAAGAAGTCAGGGCTGGCTGTGAGTGGAAAACTGAACGAAAATGGCGAAATTCGGCACGGCAGCGATGGTGGCGGTTTGTGGGAAAATTTCAATAGATGGCACGATATGCACTTTAATTGGGTGAAGGTGATGCATTCGTTAATTGTTTTTATTGAATTTGTGATTCACTGTTTTCTTTTCATTTTAGGGTAGACTATTAAATTATTTGGTTAAACAAATTTTCAATAGAATGTTCATTTATCGCATATACAGTCATCCACAAAAGTGAAGGCACAGCTAATAAAAATATTATTTCCATCTTTTTTAGTTCTGTGACTGACTCCAATTGTATTTGTTGTATATTTTGTTATAACGCAGTAGCATTCAATGTGTTCATTTCTTCTAGAAAGCATTTTCAATTTTGGAAAACTGGATAAAATGCCGCGTAAGGAGTTAACAGTAGCAAAGCGATTATTATACATTTATACCTACAACAAAAAAATCATATTCTCTAATTGTCTCTATTCTCTAAATGTAATTCTTTAGTATCTCGTAGTCGGTAGTATACTGTCCTTAATTTGATCCAACGTTATTTAAAAGAGTCTCAAATAAGAAATAAACCGCGTAGTGGTCGTCCCCGAAAATTAACACCACGCAATAAAAGACTAATACAATACCTGAACGAAATTCCTATATAAGCGCAAGGAAGATTAGCGACCATTTCGAGAACTATCTAAACAACAAATGAATCAATAAACCATTGTAAATGCTGGTGTCAAATCTCGATCACCAAGGAAAAAAGCCTTTGATTACGCTTAAGAGCAGATTGAAGAGAATTGAGTTTGCCAAAAGTAATTTGAATAACCCTGACGTCTTCTGGAACAAAATAGTATTTTCTGACGAATCAAAATTCAACATATTCGGGTCAGATGGTCGCCTTCGTATGTGGAGAAAGACGGGGCTACACTATATCAGAAGCATACCATAAAAGCAGTGAAGCACGGATTAGGTGGTATCATGGTATGGGGATGAATGTCGGCAAAAGGTGTAGGAAAACTTAATTTGTATGGACGAAATAATGAACCAATACTCATACATACTACTAAACACATTAATTTAAGGTCATTTTCACGGATGAGAGCAAGTACAATGTTTTTCGGTCCGATGGGCGTTCATATGTGTAGAGAAAGTCAAATGAAGAGCTGCGGGAGAAATTTTGAAGCCAACAGTAAAGCACGGTTTCGGGTCAGTTATGTTATGGGGTGCAATATCAGCAGGAGGACCTGAAAATCTTCACATAATAGAAGGCCTAATGGACCACAAATATTACTTAAATATTTTAAGATCAAATCTGGCCGAAACTGTAGTAAAATTGGGACTTGCAGACGATTTCTATTTTTCCCAGGATAACGATCCCAAGCAGAAGGCATACAATGTGCAAAGTTGGCTCCTCTATATCTGCCCCCATGTGCTCGAAATGTGTATTATCGAAATCCAAAGACTGGAGTGGATCCGCCGACATCGAACTTTTCATCTAAAAAAATTGAAATATAGTATGGATTTTGGAGCCTTTTCATGGCTCATCTTCCAACTGCCACAGCGGCCCAACTAGGCGTACCTACGACCGGTGCGCACCTGTGGTTATGTGTTGAGATGTGTATTAACGAAATCCAAAGAATGGAGTGGATCCGACGACATCGAATTTTTCACCTAAAAAAATGTACAGTGTATAGTAAGGATTTTGGAGCCTTGCCATGGGTCATCTTCCAACTGCCACAGCGGCCCAACTAGGCGTACCTACGACCTGTGCGCACCTGTGGTTATGTGTTGAGATGTGTATTAACGAAATCCAAAGACTGGAGTGGATCCGACGACATCGAATTTTTCACCTAAAAAAATGTACAGTGTATAAGGATAAGGATTTTGGAGCCTCTCCATGGCCCATCTTCCAACTGCCACAGCGGCCCAACTAGGCGTACCTACGACCTGTGCGCATCTGTGGTTATGTGTTAAGATGTGTATTAACGAAATCCAAAGACTGGAGTGGATCCGACGACATCGAATTTTTCACCTAAAAAAATGTACAGAATGATTTTGGAGCCTTTCCATGGCTCATCTTACAACTGCCACAGCGACCCAACTAGGCATACCTACGACCTGTGCGCACCTATGATTATGTGTTAAGATGTGTATTAACGAAATCCAAAGACTGGAGTGGATCCGACGACATCGAATTTTTCACCTAAAAAAATGTACAGAATGATTTTGGAGCCTTTCCATGGCTCATCTTACAACTGCCACAGCGACCCAACTAGGCGTACCTACGACCTGTGCGCACCTGTGATTATGTGTTAAGATGTGTATTAACGAAATCCAAAGACTGGAGTGGATCCGACGACATCGAATTTTTCGCCTAAAAAAATGTACAGTGTATAGTAAGGATTTTGGAGCCTTGCCATGGCTCATCTTCCAACTGCCACAGCGGCCCAACTAGGCGTACCTACGACCGGTGCGCACCTGTGGTTATGTGTTGAGATGTGTATTAACGAAATCCAAAGAATGGAGTGGATCCGACGACATCGAATTTTTCACCTAAAAAAATGTACAGTGTATAGTAAGGATTTTGGAGCCTTGCCATGGCTCATCTTCCAACTGCCACAGCGGCTCAACTAGGCGTACCTACGACCTGTGCGCACCTGTGATTATGTGTTAAGATGTGTATTAACGAAATCCAAAGACTGGAGTGGATCCGACGACATCGAATTTTTCGCCTAAAAAAATGTAGAGTGTATAGTAAGGATTTTGGAGCCTTGCCATGGCTCATCTTCCAACTGCCACAGCGGCTCAACTAGGCGTACCTACGACCTGTGCGCACCTGTGGTTATGTGTTGAGATGTGTATTAACGAAATCCAAAGACTGGAGTGGATCCGACGACATCGAATTTTTCACCTAAAAAAATGTACAGTGTATACGGATAAGGATTTTGGAGCCTCTCCATGGCCCATCTTCCAACTGCCACAGCGGCCCAACTAGGCGTACCTACGACCTGTGCGCATCTGTGGTTATGTGTTAAGATGTGTATTAACGAAATCCAAAGACTGGAGTGGATCCGACGACATCGAATTTTTCACCTAAAAAAATGTACAGAATGATTTTGGAGCCTTTCCATGGCTCATCTTACAACTGCCACAGCGACCCAACTAGGCATACCTACGACCTGTGCGCACCTATGATTATGTGTTAAGATGTGTATTAACGAAATCCAAAGACTGGAGTGGATCCGACGACATCGAATTTTTCACCTAAAAAAATGTACAGAATGATTTTGGAGCCTTTCCATGGCTCATCTTACAACTGCCACAGCGACCCAACTAGGCGTACCTACGACCTGTGCGCACCTGTGGTTATGTGTTAAGATGTGTATTAACGAAATCCAAAGACTGGAGTGGATCCGACGACATCGAATTTTTCACCTAAAAAATGTACAGTGTATAGTAAGGATTGTGGAGCCTTTCCATGGCTCATCTTCCAACTGCCACAGCGGCCCAACTATCCGTACCTACGACCTGTGCGCACCTGTGGTTATGTGTTGAGATGTGTATTAACGAAATCCAAAGACTGGAGTGGATCCGACGACATCGAATTTTTCACCTAAAAAAATGTACAGAATGATTTTGGAGCCTTTCCATGGCTCATCTTACAACTGCCACAGCGACCCAACTAGGCGTACCTACGACCTGTGCGCACCTGTGGTTATGTGTTAAGATGTGTATTAACGAAATCCAAAGACTGGAGTGGATCCGACGACATCGAATTTTTCGCCTAAAAAAATGTACAGTGTATAGTAAGGATTTTGGAGCCTTGCCATGGCTCATCTTCCAACTGCCACAGCGGCTCAACTAGGCGTACCTACGACCTGTGCGCACCTGTGGTTATGTGTTAAGATGTGTATTAACGAAATCCAAAGACTGGAGTGGATCCGACGACATGGAATTTTTCACCTAAAAAAATGTACAGAATGATTTTGGAGCCTTTCCATGGCTCATCTTACAACTGCCACAGCGACCCAACTAGGCGTACCTACGACCTGTGCGCACCTGTGGTTATGTGTTAAGATGTGTATTAACGAAATCCAAAGACTGGAGTGGATCCGACGACATCGAATTTTTCACCTAAAAAATGTACAGTGTATAGTAAGGATTGTGGAGCCTTTCCATGGCTCATCTTCCAACTGCCACAGCGGCCCAACTATCCGTACCTACGACCTGTGCGCACCTGTGGTTATGTGTTGAGATGTGTATTAACGAAATCCAAAGACTGGAGTGGATCCGACGACATCGAATTTTTCACCTAAAAAAATGTACAGAATGATTTTGGAGCCTTTCCATGGCTCATCTTACAACTGCCACAGCGACCCAACTAGGCGTACCTACGACCTGTGCGCACCTGTGATTATGTGTTGAGATGTGTGTTAACGAAATCCAAAGACTGGTGTGGATCCGACGACATCGAATTTTTCACCTAAAAAAATGTAAGGATTTTGGAGCCTTTCCATGGCTCATCTTACAACTGCCACAGCGACCCAACTAGGCGTACCTACGACCTGTGCGCACCTTTGGTTATGTGTTAAGATGTGTATTAACGAAATCCAAAGACTGGAGTGGATCCGACGACATCGAATTTTTCACCTAAAAAAATGTAAGGATTTTGGAGCCTTTCCATGGCTCATCTTACAACTGCCACAGCGACCCAACTAGGCGTACCTACGACCTGTGCGCACCTTTGGTTATGTGTTAAGATGTGTATTAACGAAATCCAAAGACTGGAGTGGATCCGACGACATCGAATTTTTCACCTAAAAAAATGTACAGAATGATTTTGGAGCCTTTCCATGGCTCATCTTTCAACTTCCACAGCGGCCCAACTAGGCGTACCTACGACCTGTGCGCACCTGTGATTATGTGTTAAGATGTGTATTAACGAAATCCAAAGACTGCAGTGGATCCGACGACATCGAATTTTTCACCTAAAAAAATGTACAGAATGATTTTGGAGCCTTTCCATGGCTCATCTTACAACTGCCACAGCGACCCAACTACGCGTACCTACGACCTGTGCGCACCTGTGGTTATGTGTTAAGATGTGTATTAACGAAATCCAAAGACTGGAGTGGATCCGACGACATCGAATTTTTCACCTAAAAAAATGTAAGGATTTTGGAGCCTTTCCATGGCTCATCTTACAACTGCCACAGCGACCCAACTAGGCGTACCTACGACCTGTGCGCACCTTTGGTTATGTGTTAAGATGTGTATTAACGAAATCCAAAGACTGGAGTGGATCCGACGACATCGAATTTTTCACCTAAAAAAATGTACAGAATGATTTTGGAGCCTTTCCATGGCTCATCTTACAACTGCCACAGCGACCCAACTAGGCGTACCTACGACCTGTGCGCACCTGTGGTTATGTGTTAAGATGTGTATTAACCAAATCCAAAGACTGCAGTGGATCCGACGACATCGAATTTTTCACCTAAAAAAATGTACAGAATGATTTTGGAGCCTTTCCATGGCTCATCTTACAACTGCCACAGCGACCCAACTAGGCGTACCTACGACCTGTGCGCACCTGTGGTTATGTGTTAAGATGTGTATTAACGAAATCCAAAGACTGGAGTGGATCCGACGACATCGAATTTTTCACCTAAAAAAATGTACAGAATGATTTTGGAGCCTTTCCATGGCTCATCTTACAACTGCCACAGCGACCCAACTAGGCGTACCTACGACCTGTGCGCACCTGTGGTTATGTGTTAAGATGTGTATTAACGAAATCCAAAGACTGGAGTGGATCCGACGACATCGAATTTTTCACCTAAAAAAATGTACAGAATGATTTTGGAGCCTTTCCATGGCTCATCTTACAACTGCCACAGCGACCCAACTAGGCGTACCTACGACCTGTGCGCACCTGTGGTTATGTGTTAAGATGTGTATTAACGAAATCCAAAGACTGCAGTGGATCCGACGACATCGAATTTTTCACCTAAAAAAATGTACAGAATGATTTTGGAGCCTTTCCATGGCTCATCTTACAACTGCCACAGCGACCCAACTAGGCGTACCTACGACCTGTGCGCACCTGTGGTTATGTGTTAAGATGTGTATTAACGAAATCCAAAGACTGGAGTGGATCCGACGACATCGAATTTTTCACCTAAAAAAATGTACAGTGTATAGTAAGGATTTTGGAGCCTTTCCATGGCTCATCTTCCAACTGCCACAGCGACCCAACTAGGCGTACCTACGACCTGTGCGCACCTGTGGTTATGTGTTAAGATGTGTATTAACGAAATCCAAAGACTGGAGTGGATCCGACGACATCGAATTTTTCACCTAAAAAAATGTACAGAATGATTTTGGAGCCTTTCCATGGCTCATCTTACAACTGCCACAGCGACCCAACTA
The DNA here is from genome assembly GCA_907269125.1 of Eristalis pertinax. Classification (NCBI taxonomy): domain Eukaryota; kingdom Metazoa; phylum Arthropoda; class Insecta; order Diptera; family Syrphidae; genus Eristalis; species Eristalis pertinax. The sequence continues at coordinate 33,457,835 of OU026148.1, forward strand.
GGCGTACCTACGACCTGTGCGCACCTGTGGTTATGTGTTAAGTCGATGTGTATTAACGAAATCCAAAGACTGGAGTGGATCCGACGACATCGGATTTTTCACCTAAAAAAATGTACAGTGTATAGTAAGGATTTTGGAGCCTTTCCAAGGCTCATCTTCCAACTGACACAGCGGCCCAACTAGGCGTATATACGACCTGTGCGCACCTGTGGTTATGTGTTAAGATGTTTATTAAAGAAATCCAAAGACTGGAGTGGAGCCGACGACATCGAATTTTTCACCTAAAAATATGTACAGTGTATAGTAAGGATTTTGGAGACTTTCCATGGCTCATCTTCCAACTGCCACAGCGGCCCAAATAGGTATACCTACGACCTGTGCGCACCTGTGGTTATGTGTTGAGATGTGTGTTAATGAAATCAAAAGACTGGAGTGGATCCGACGACATCGAATTTTTCACCTAAAAAAATGTACAGTATATAGTAAGGATTTTGGAGCCTTTCCATGGCTCATCTTACAACTGCCACAGCGACCCAACTAGGCGTACCTACGACCTGTGCGCACCTGTGGTTATGTGTTAAGATGTGTATTAACGAAATCCAAAGACTGGAGTGGATCCGACGACATCGAATTTTTCACCTAAAAAAATGTACAGAATGATTTTGGAGCCTTTCCATGGCTCATCTTACAACTGCCACAGCGACCCAACTAGGCGTACCTACGACCTGTGCGCACCTGTGGTTATGTGTTAAGATGTGTATTAACGAAATCCAAAGACTGGAGTGGATCCGACGACATCGAATTTTTCACCTAAAAAAATGTACAGAATGATTTTGGAGCCTTTCCATGGCTCATCTTACAACTGCCACAGCGACCCAACTAGGCGTACCTACGACCTGTGCGCACCTGTGGTTATGTGTTAAGATGTGTATTAACGAAATCCAAAGACTGGAGTGGATCCGACGACATCGAATTTTTCACCTAAAAAAATGTACAGTGTATAGTAAGGATTTTGGAGCCTTTCCATGGCTCATCTTACAACTGCCACAGCGACCCAACTAGGCGTACCTACGACCTGTGCGCACCTGTGATTATGTGTTAAGATGTGTATTAACGAAATCCAATGACTGGAGTGGATCCGACGACATCGAATTTTTCACCTAAAAAAATGTACAGAATGATTTTGGAGCCTTTCCATGGCTCATCTTCCAACTGCCACAGCGACCCAACTAGGCGTACCTACGACCTGTGCGCACCTGTGGTTATGTGTTAAGATGTGTATTAACGAAATCCAAAGACTGGAGTGGATCCGACGACATCGAATTTTTCACCTAAAAAAATGTACAGTGTATAGTAAGGATTTTGGAGCCTTTCCATGGCTCATCTTACAACTGCCACAGCGACCCAACTAGGCGTACCTACGACCTGTGCGCACCTGTGGTTATGTGTTAAGATGTGTATTAACGAAATCCAAAGACTGGAGTGGATCCGACGACATCGAATTTTTCACCAAAAAAAATGTACAGAATGATTTTTTAGCCTTTCCATGGCTCATCTTACAACTGCCACAGCGACCCAACTAGGCGTACCTACGACCTGTGCGCACCTGTGGTTATGTGTTAAGATGTGTATTAACGAAATCCAATGACTGGAGTGGATCCGACGACATCGAATTTTTCACAAAAAAAAATGTACAGAATGATATTTGGAGCCTTTCCATGGCTCATCTTACAACTGCCACAGCGACCCAACTAGGCGTACCTACGACCTGTGCGCACCTGTGGTTATGTGTTAAGATGTGTATTAACGAAATCCAATGACTGGAGTGGATCCGACGACATCGAATTTTTCACCAAAAAAAATGTACAGAATGATATTTGGAGCCTTTCCATGGCTCATCTTCCAACTGCCACAGCGACCCAACTAGGCGTACCTACGACCTGTGCGCACCTGTGATTATGTGTTAAGATGTGTATTAACGAAATCCAAAGACTGGAGTGGATCCGACGACATCGAATTTTTCACCAAAAAAAATGTACAGAATGATTTTTTAGCCTTTCCATGGCTCATCTTACAACTGCCACAGCGACCCAACTAGGCGTACCTACGACCTGTGCGCACCTGTGGTTATGTGTTAAGATGTGTATTAACGAAATCCAATGACTGGAGTGGATCCGACGACATCGAATTTTTCACCAAAAAAAATGTACAGAATGATATTTGGAGCCTTTCCATGGCTCATCTTCCAACTGCCACAGCGACCCAACTAGGCGTACCTACGACCTGTGCGCACCTGTGATTATGTGTTAAGATGTGTATTAACGAAATCCAAAGACTGGAGTGGATCCGACGACATCGAATTTTTCACCTAAAAAAATGTACAGTGTATAGTAAGGATTTTGGAGCATTTCCATGGCTCATCTTCCAACTGCCACAGCGGCCCAACTAGGCGTACCTACGACCTGTGCGCACCTGTGATTATGTGTTAAGATGTGTATTAACGAAATCCAAAGACTGGAGTGGATCCGACGACATCGAATTTTTCACCTAAAAAAATGTACAGTGTATAGTAAGGATTTTGGAGCCTTTCCAAGGCTCATCTTCCAACTGACACAGCGGCCCAACTAGGCGTATATACGACCTGTGCGCACCTGTGGTTATGTGTTAAGATGTTTATTAAAGAAATCCAAAGACTGGAGTGGAGCCGACGACATCGAATTTTTCACCTAAAAATATGTACAGTATATAGTAAGGATTTTGGAGCCTTTCCATGGCTCATCTTACAACTGCCACAGCGGCCCAACTAGGCGTACCTACGACCTGTGCGCACCTGTGGTTATGTGTTAAGATGTGTATTAACGAAATCCAAAGACTGGAGTGGATCCGACGACATCGAATTTTTCACCTAAAAAAATGTACAGTGTATAGTAAGGATTTTGGAGCCTTTCCATGGCTCATCTTCCAACTGCCACAGCGGCCCAAATAGGTATACCTACGACCTGTGCGCACCTGTGGTTATGTGTTGAGATGTGTGTTAATGAAATCAAAAGACTGGAGTGGATCCGACGACATCGAATTTTTCACCTAAAAAAATGTACAGTATATAGTAAGGATTTTGGAGCCTTTCCATGGCTCATCTTCCAACTGCCACAGCAGCCCAACTAGGCGTACCTACGACCTGTGCGCACCTATGATTATGTGTTGAGATGTGTATTAACGAAATCCAAAGACTGGAGTGGATCCGACGACATCGAATTTTTCACCTAAAAAAATGTACAGAATGATTTTGGAGCCTTTCCATGGCTCATCTTACAGCTGCCACAGCGACCCAACTAGGCGTACCTACGACCTGTGCGCACCTGTGGTTATGTGTTAAGATGTGTATTAACGAAATCCAAAGACTGGAGTGGATCCGACGACATCGAATTTTTCACCAAAAAAAATGTACAGAATGATTTTTTAGCCTTTCCATGGCTCATCTTACAACTGCCACAGCGACCCAACTAGGCGTACCTACGACCTGTGCGCACCTGTGGTTATGTGTTAAGATGTGTATTAACGAAATCCAATGACTGGAGTGGATCCGACGACATCGAATTTTTCACCAAAAAAAATGTACAGAATGATATTTGGAGCCTTTCCATGGCTCATCTTCCAACTGCCACAGCGACCCAACTAGGCGTACCTACGACCTGTGCGCACCTGTGATTATGTGTTAAGATGTGTATTAACGAAATCCAAAGACTGGAGTGGATCCGACGACATCGAATTTTTCACCTAAAAAAATGTACAGTGTATAGTAAGGATTTTGGAGCCTTTCCAAGGCTCATCTTCCAACTGACACAGCGGCCCAACTAGGCGTATATACGACCTGTGCGCACCTGTGGTTATGTGTTAAGATGTTTATTAAAGAAATCCAAAGACTGGAGTGGAGCCGACGACATCGAATTTTTCACCTAAAAATATGTACAGTATATAGTAAGGATTTTGGAGCCTTTCCATGGCTCATCTTACAACTGCCACAGCGGCCCAACTAGGCGTACCTACGACCTGTGCGCACCTGTGGTTATGTGTTAAGATGTGTATTAACGAAATCCAAAGACTGGAGTGGATCCGACGACATCGAATTTTTCACCTAAAAAAATGTACAGTGTATAGTAAGGATTTTGGAGCCTTTCCATGGCTCATCTTCCAACTGCCACAGCGGCCCAAATAGGTATACCTACGACCTGTGCGCACCTGTGGTTATGTGTTGAGATGTGTGTTAATGAAATCAAAAGACTGGAGTGGATCCGACGACATCGAATTTTTCACCTAAAAAAATGTACAGTATATAGTAAGGATTTTGGAGCCTTTCCATGGCTCATCTTACAACTGCCACAGCGACCCAACTAGGCGTACCTACGACCTGTGCGCACCTGTGGTTATGTGTTAAGATGTGTATTAACGAAATCCAAAGACTGGAGTGGATCCGACGACATCGAATTTTTCACCTAAAAAAATGTACAGAATGATTTTGGAGCCTTTCCATGGCTCATCTTACAACTGCCACAGCGACCCAACTAGGCGTACCTACGACCTGTGCGCACCTGTGGTTATGTGTTAAGATGTGTATTAACGAAATCCAAAGACTGGAGTGGATCCGACGACATCGAATTTTTCACCTAAAAAAATGTACAGAATGATTTTGGAGCCTTTCCATGGCTCATCTTACAGCTGCCACAGCGACCCAACTAGGCGTACCTACGACCTGTGCGCACCTGTGGTTATGTGTTAAGATGTGTATTAACGAAATCCAAAGACTGGAGTGGATCCGACGACATCGAATTTTTCACCTAAAAAAATGTACAGTGTATAGTAAGGATTTTGGAGCCTTTCCATGGCTCATCTTCCAACTGCCACAGCAGCCCAACTAGGCGTACCTACGACCTGTGCGCACCTATGATTATGTGTTGAGATGTGTATTAACGAAATCCAAAGACTGGAGTGGATCCGACGACATCGAATTTTTCACCTAAAAAAATGTACAGAATGATTTTGGAGCCTTTCCATGGCTCATCTTACAGCTGCCACAGCGACCCAACTAGGCGTACCTACGACCTGTGCGCACCTGTGGTTATGTGTTAAGATGTGTATTAACGAAATCCAATGACTGGAGTGGATCCGACGACATCGAATTTTTCACCAAAAAAAATGTACAGAATGATATTTGGAGCCTTTCCATGGCTCATCTTACAACTGCCACAGCGACCTAACTAGGCGTACCTACGACCTGTGCGCACCTGTGATTATGTGTTAAGATGTGTATTAACGAAATCCAAAGACTGGAGTGGATCCGACGACATCGAATTTTTCACCTAAAAAAATGTACAGTGTATAGTAAGGATTTTGGAGCATTTCCATGGCTCATCTTCCAACTGCCACAGCGGCCCAACTAGGCGTACCTACGACCTGTGCGCACCTGTGATTATGTGTTAAGATGTGTATTAACGAAATCCAAAGACTGGAGTGGATCCGACGACATCGAATTTTTCACCTAAAAAAATGTACAGTGTATAGTAAGGATTTTGGAGCCTTTCCAAGGCTCATCTTCCAACTGACACAGCGGCCCAACTAGGCGTATATACGACCTGTGCGCACCTGTGGTTATGTGTTAAGATGTTTATTAAAGAAATCCAAAGACTGGAGTGGAGCCGACGACATCGAATTTTTCACCTAAAAATATGTACAGTATATAGTAAGGATTTTGGAGCCTTTCCATGGCTCATCTTACAACTGCCACAGCGACCCAACTAGGCGTACCTACGACCTGTGCGCACCTGTGGTTATGTGTTAAGATGTGTATTAACGAAATCCAAAGACTGGAGTGGATCCGACGACATCGAATTTTTCACCTAAAAAAATGTACAGAATGATTTTGGAGCCTTTCCATGGCTCATCTTACAGCTGCCACAGCGACCCAACTAGGCGTACCTACGACCTGTGCGCACCTGTGGTTATGTGTTAAGATGTGTATTAACGAAATCCAAAGACTGGAGTGGATCCGACGACATCGAATTTTTCACCTAAAAAAATGTACAGAATGATTTTGGAGCCTTTCCATGGCTCATCTTACAACTGCCACAGCGACCCAACTAGGCGTACCTACGACCTGTGCGCACCTGTGGTTATGTGTTAAGATGTGTATTAACGAAATCCAAAGACTGGAGTGGATCCGACGACATCGAATTTTTCACCTAAAAAAATGTACAGAATGATTTTGGAGCCTTTCCATGGCTCATCTTACAACTGCCACAGCGACCCAACTAGGCGTACCTACGACCTGTGCGCACCTGTGGTTATGTGTTAAGATGTGTATTAACGAAATCCAAAGACTGGAGTGGATCCGACGACATCGAATTTTTCACCTAAAAAAATGTACAGTATATAGTAAGGATTTTGGAGCCTTTCCATGGCTCATCTTACAACTGCCACAGCGACCCAACTAGGCGTACCTACGACCTGTGCGCACCTGTGGTTATGTGTTAAGATGTGTATTAACGAAATCCAAAGACTGGAGTGGATCCGACGACATCGAATTTTTCACCTAAAAAAATGTACAGAATGATTTTGGAGCCTTTCCATGGCTCATCTTACAACTGCCACAGCGACCCAACTAGGCGTACCTACGACCTGTGCGCACCTGTGGTTATGTGTTAAGATGTGTATTAACGAAATCCAAAGACTGGAGTGGATCCGACGACATCGAATTTTTCACCTAAAAAAATGTACAGAATGATTTTGGAGCCTTTCCATGGCTCATCTTACAACTGCCACAGCGACCCAACTAGGCGTACCTACGACCTGTGCGCACCTGTGGTTATGTGTTAAGATGTGTATTAACGAAATCCAAAGACTGGAGTGGATCCGACGACATCGAATTTTTCACCTAAAAAAATGTACAGTGTATAGTAAGGATTTTGGAGCCTTTCCATGGCTCATCTTACAACTGCCACAGCGACCCAACTAGGCGTACCTACGACCTGTGCGCACCTGTGGTTATGTGTTAAGATGTGTATTAACGAAATCCAATGACTGGAGTGGATCCGACGACATCGAATTTTTCACCTAAAAAAATGTACAGTGTATAGTAAGGATTTTGGAGCCTTTCCATGGCTCATCTTCCAACTGCCACAGCAGCCCAACTAGGCGTACCTACGACCTGTGCGCACCTATGATTATGTGTTGAGATGTGTATTAACGAAATCCAAAGACTGGAGTGGATCCGACGACATCGAATTTTTCACCTAAAAAAATGTACAGAATGATTTTGGAGCCTTTCCATGGCTCATCTTACAGCTGCCACAGCGACCCAACTAGGCGTACCTACGACCTGTGCGCACCTGTGGTTATGTGTTAAGATGTGTATTAACGAAATCCAATGACTGGAGTGGATCCGACGACATCGAATTTTTCACCAAAAAAAATGTACAGAATGATATTTGGAGCCTTTCCATGGCTCATCTTACAACTGCCACAGCGACCCAACTAGGCGTACCTACGACCTGTGCGCACCTGTGATTATGTGTTAAGATGTGTATTAACGAAATCCAAAGACTGGAGTGGATCCGACGACATCGAATTTTTCACCTAAAAAAATGTACAGTGTATAGTAAGGATTTTGGAGCATTTCCATGGCTCATCTTCCAACTGCCACAGCGGCCCAACTAGGCGTACCTACGACCTGTGCGCACCTGTGATTATGTGTTAAGATGTGTATTAACGAAATCCAAAGACTGGAGTGGATCCGACGACATCGAATTTTTCACCTAAAAAAATGTACAGTGTATAGTAAGGATTTTGGAGCCTTTCCAAGGCTCATCTTCCAACTGACACAGCGGCCCAACTAGGCGTATATACGACCTGTGCGCACCTGTGGTTATGTGTTAAGATGTTTATTAAAGAAATCCAAAGACTGGAGTGGAGCCGACGACATCGAATTTTTCACCTAAAAATATGTACAGTATATAGTAAGGATTTTGGAGCCTTTCCATGGCTCATCTTACAACTGCCACAGCGACCCAACTAGGCGTACCTACGACCTGTGCGCACCTGTGGTTATGTGTTAAGATGTGTATTAACGAAATCCAAAGACTGGAGTGGATCCGACGACATCGAATTTTTCACCTAAAAAAATGTACAGTGTATAGTAAGGATTTTGGAGCCTTTCCATGGCTCATCTTACAACTGCCACAGCGACCCAACTAGGCGTACCTACGACCTGTGCGCACCTGTGGTTATGTGTTAAGATGTGTATTAACGAAATCCAATGACTGGAGTGGATCCGACGACATCGAATTTTTCACCTAAAAAAATGTACAGAATGATTTTGGAGCCTTTCCATGGCTCATCTTACAGCTGCCACAGCGACCCAACTAGGCGTACCTACGACCTGTGCGCACCTGTTTTTATGTGTTAAGATGTGTATTAACGAAATCCGAAGACTGGAGTGGATCCGACGACATCGAATTTTTCACCTAAAAAAATGTATAGTAAGGATTTTGGAGCCTTTCCATGGCTCATCTTCCAACTGCCACAGCGGCCTAACTAGGCGTACCTACGACCTGTGCGCATCTGTGGTTATGTGTTGAGATGTGTATTAACGAAATCCAAAGACTGGAGTAGATCCGACGACATCGAATTTTTCACTTAAAAAAATGTACAGTTATAGTATGGATTTTGGAGCCTTTCCATGGCTCATCTTCCAACTGCCACAGCGACCCAACTAGGCGTACCTACGACCTGTGCGCACCTGTGGTTATGTGTTAAGATGTGTATTAACGAAATCCAAAGACGAGTGGATCCGACGACATCGAATTTTTCACCTAAAAAAATGTACAGTGTGTAAGGATTTTGGAGCCTTTCCATGGCTCATCTTCCAACTGCCACAACGGCCCAACTAGGTGTACCTACGACCTGTGCGCACCTGTGGTTATGTGTTGAGATGTGTATTTACGAAATCCAAAGACTGGAGTGGATCCGACGACATCGAATTTTTCACCTAAAAAAATGTACAGTGTATAGTAAGGATTTTGGAGCCTTTCCATGGCTCATCTTCCAACTGCCACAGCGGCCCAACTAGGCGTACCTACGACCTGTGCGCACCTGTGGTTATGTGTTGGGATGTGTATTAACGAAATCCAAAGACTGTAGTGGATCCGACGACATCGAATTTTTCACCTAAAAAAATGTATAGTAAGGATTTTGGAGCCTTTCCATGGATCATCTTCCAACTGCCACAACGGTCCAACTAGGTGTACCTACGACCTGTGCGCACCTGTGGTTATGTGTTAAGATGTGTATAAACGAAATCCAAAGACTTGAGTGGATCCGACGACATCGAATTTTTCACCTAAAAAAATGTACAGTGTATAGTAAGGATTTTGGAGCCTTTCCATGGCTCATCATCCAACTGCCACAGCGGCCCAACTAGGCGTACCTACGACCTGTGCGCACCTGTGGTTATGTGTTAAGATGTGTATTAACGAAATCCAAAGACTGGAGTGGATCCGACGACATCGAATTTTTCACCTAAAAAAATGTACAGTGTATAGTAAGGATTTTGGAGCCTTTCCATGGCTCATCTTCCAACTGCCACAGCAGCCCAACTAGGCGTACCTACGACCTGTGCGCACCTGTGGTTATGTGTTAAGATGTGTATTAACGAAATCCGAAGACTGGAGTGGATCCGACGACATCGAATTTTTCACCTAAAAAAATGTACAGAAAGATTTTGGAGCCTTTCCATGGCTCATCTTCCAACTGCCACAGCGACCCAACTAGGCGTACCTACGACCTGTGCGCACCTGTGGTTATGTGTTAAGATGTGTATAAACGAAATCCAAAGACTTGAGTGGATCCGACGACATCGAATTTTTCACCTAAAAAAATGTACAGTGTATAGTAAGGATTTTGGAGCCTTTCCATGGCTCATCATCCAACTGCCACAGCGGCCCAACTAGGCGTACCTACGACCTGTGCGCACCTGTGGTTATGTGTTAAGATGTGTATTAACGAAATCCAAAGACTGGAGTGGATCCGACGACATCGAATTTTTCACCTAAAAAAATGTACAGTGTATAGTAAGGATTTTGGAGCCTTTCCATGGCTCATCTTCCAACTGCCACAGCGGCCCAACTAGGCGTACCTACGACCTGTGCGCACCTGTGTTTATGTGTTGAGATGTGTATTAACGAAATCCGACATCGAATTTAGTGGCTGGGTGCTGTGGGAATCGGGTAGGCACTGACTGGCGTCCACCTGGCGATGCCCAGTGTTGTAACTTTTTCTACGCACCAATTGTGCTTATTTTACCTCCAAGTGGTAGCCATCGGGTACTGGTTGTAGTTCACCCGAGCTCAACTGGCCAAACTTATAAGTGCGACCTCTTGTCCTAGGGGTTACAAAAAAGGAACTGGCCCTCCAGGTTGGGGGTTGTGCCGTCGGGGTAACTGCCCGGCCACACAAAAAATTGCTAGTTACGAAGCAACAACAAGCCTCGGAAACGGATGATTTTACTGATGACGACCCCTGCAAACGATATACGGACAACGATCTTCGGATTTGTACGTGGAATGTAAGGTCCGTTTATAGGCCACGTGCAGCCGAACAACTAGCGGAAGCCCTAGACTGCTGCAAAGCAGATATAACCGCCATCCAAGAAGTGCGATGGGATGGACCCGGCAAAAGAAGGATGAAAAACTGTGATATATACTACGGTGATTGCTACAAACAACAAAAACAGCGCCTATTTGGATGTGGATTTGTCGTTAGAGGCAGACTTAGGCAAGAAGTCCTATCGTTCAGGTCCGTGAACGAGCGCCTCACGACAGTTCGCATCCAGGCTAAATTTGCCAACATAAGCCTTATATGCGCACATGCCCCCACAGAGGAGAAAGATGATGACACCAAAGACAGGTTCTATGAGCTCCTGAACAAAACGTATGAGTAATGCCCTAGCTACGACTTTAAAATTGTCCTTGGCGATTTTAACGCAAAGCTAGGAAGAGAGAACATCTTTGGTAGTACGGTCGGAAAGCACAGCCTACACGACACCACATCCGATAACGGATTTAGGCTGATCGATTTTGCTGCGGGGCGAAATGTTGTAGTAGCCAGTACAAGATTCCCACATCTCGATATTCACAAAGGAACATGGCGATCTCCTGATCAATCAACCGTCAATCAGATTGACCATATTGCGATAGACGCAAGGCACTCCTCCAGTATCATAGATGTCCGAACGTTCCGAGGCGCCAACATTGATTCGGACCACCACCTTGTTGTAGCCAAGGTAAGGCTGCGGATATGCCGAAGCAACAAGGCGTACCTACGACCAACAAGGCGTACCTACGACCTGTGCGCACCTGTGGTTATGTGTTGGGATGTGTATTAACGAAATCCAAAGACTGGAGTGGATCCGACGACATCGAATTTTTCACCTAAAAAAATGTATAGTAAGGATTTTGGAGCCTTTTCATGGCTCATCTTCCAACTTCCACAGCGGCCCAACTAGGTGTACCTACGACCTGTGCGCACCTGTGGTTATGTGTTGAGATGTGTATTAACGAAATCCAAAGACTGGAGTGGATCCGACGACATCGAATTTTTCACCTAAAAAAATGTACAGTGTATAGTAAGGATTTTGGAGCCTTTCCATGGCTCATCTTCCAACTGCCACAGCGGCCCAACTAGGCGTACCTATGACCTGTGCGCACCTGTGGTTATGTGTTGAGATGTGTATTAACGAAATCCAAAGACTGGAGTGGATCCGACGACATCGAATTTTTCACCTAAAAAAATGTACAGTGTATAGTAAGGATTCTGGAGCCTTTCCATGGCTCATCTTCCAACTGCCACAGCGGCCCAACTAGGCGTACCTACGACCTGTGCGCACCTGTGGTTATGTGTTGAGATGTGTATTAACGAAATCCAAAGACTGGAGTGGATCCGACGACATCGAATTTTTCACCTGAAAAAATGTACAGTGTATAGTAAGGATTTTGGAGCCTTTCCATGGCTCATCTTCCAACTGCCACAGCGGCCCAACTAGGCGTACCTACGACCTGTGCGCACCTGTGGTTATGTGTTGAGATGTGTATTAACGAAATCCAAAGACTGGAGTGGATCCGACGACATCGAATTTTTCACCTAAAAAAATGTACAGTGTATAGTAAGGATTTTGGAGCCTTTCCATGGCTCATCTTCCAACTGCCACAGCGGCCCAACTAGGCGTACCTACGACCTGTGCGCACCTGTGGTTATGTGTTGAGATGTGTATTAACGAAATCCAAAGACTGGAGTGGATCCGACGACATCGAATTTTTCACCTAAAAAAATGTACAGTGTATAGTAAGGATTTTTGAGCCTTTCCATGGCTCATCTTCCAACTGCCACAGCGGCCCAACTAGGCGTACCTACGACCTGTGCACACCTGTGGTTATGTGTTGAGATGTGTATTAACGAAATCCAAAGACTGGAGTGGATCCGACGACATCGAATTTTTCACCTAAAAAAATGTACAGTGTATAGTAAGGATTTTGGAGCCTTTCCATGGCTCATCTTCCAACTGCCACAGCGGCCCAACTAGGCGTACCTACGACCTGTGCACACCTGTGGTTATGTGTTGAGATGTGTATTAACGAAATCCAAAGACTGGAGTGGATCCGACGACATCGAATTTTTCACCTAAAAAAATGTACAGTGTATAGTAAGGATTTTGGAGCCTTTCCATGGCTCATCTTCCAACTGCCACAGCGGCCCAACTAGGCGTACCTACGACCTGTGCACACCTGTGGTTATGTGTTGAGATGTGTATTAACGAAATCCAAAGACTGGAGTGGATCCGACGACATCGAATTTTTCACCTAAAAAAATGTAGAGTGTATAGTAAGGATTTTGGAGCCTTTCCGTGGCTCATCTTCCAACTGCCACAGCGGCCCCACTAGGCGTACCTACGACCTGTGCACACCTGTGGTTATGTGTTGAGATGTGTATTAACGAAATCCAAAGACTGGAGTGGATCCGGCGACATCGAATTTTTCACCTAAAAAAATGTACAGTGTATGGTAAGGATTTTGGAGCCTTTCCATGGCTCATCTTCCAACTGCCACAGCGGCCCAAGTAGGCGTACCTACGACCTGTGCACACTTGTGGTTATGTGTTGAGATGTGTATTAACGAAATCCAAAGACTGGAGTGGATCCGACGACATCGAATTTTTCACCTAAAAAAATGTACAGTGTATAGTAAGGATTTTGGAGCCTTTCCGTGGCTCATCTTCCAACTGCCACAGCGGCCCCACTAGGCGTACCTACGACCTGTGCACACCTGTGGTTATGTGTTGAGATGTGTATTAACGAAATCCAAAGACTGGAGTGGATCCGGCGACATCGAATTTTTCACCTAAAAAAATGTACAGTGTATAGTAAGGATTTTGGAGCCTTTCCATGGCTCATGTTCCAACTGCCACAGCGGCCCAACTAGGCGTACCTACGACCTGTGCACACCTGTGGTTATGTGTTGAGATGTTTATTAACGAAATCCAAAGACTGGAGTGGATCCGACGACATCGAATTTTTCACCTAAAAAAATGTACAGTGGATGGTAAGGATTTCGGAGCCTTTCCATGGCTCATCTTCCAACTGCCACAGCGGCCCAACTAGGCGTACCTACGACCTGTGCGCACCTGTGGTTATGTGTTGAGATGTTTATTAACGAAATCCAAAGACTGGAGTGGATCCGACGACATCGAGATGTGTATTAACGAAATCCAAAGACTGGAGTGGATCCGACGACATCGAATTTTTCACCTAAAAAACTGTACAGTGTATAGTAAGGATTTTGGAGCCTTTCCATGGCTCATGTTCCAACTGCCACAGCGGCCCAACTAGGCGTACCTACGACCTGTGCACACCTGTGGTTATGTGTTGAGATGTTTATTAACGAAATCCAAAGACTGGAGTGGATCCGACGACATCGAATTTTTCACCTAAAAAAATGTACAGTGGATGGTAAGGATTTCGGAGCCTTTCCATGGCTCATCTTCCAACTGCCACAGCGGCCCAACTAGGCGTACCTACGACCTGTGCGCACCTGTGGTTATGTGTTGAGATGTGTATTAACGAAATCCAAAGACTGGAGTGGATCCGACGACATCGAATTTTTCACCTAAAACAATGTACAGTGTATAGTAAGGATTTTGGAGCCTTTCCATGGCTCATCTTCCAACTGCCACAGCGGCCCAACTAGGCGTACCTACGACCTGTGCGCACCTGTGGTTATGTGTTGAGATGTGTATTAACGAAATCCAAAGACTGGAGTGGATCCGACGACATCGAATTTTTCACCTAAAAAAATGTACAGTGTATAGTAAGGATTTTGGAGCCTTTCCATGGCTCATCTTCCAACTGCCACAGCGGCCCAACTAGGCGTACCTACGACCTGTGCGCACCTGTGGTTATGTGTTGAGATGTGTATTAACGAAATCCAAAGACTGGAGTGGATCCGACGACATCGAATTTTTCACCTAAAAAAATTTACAGTGTATAGTAAGGATTTTGGAGCCTTTCCATGGCTCATCTTCCAACTGCCACAGCGGCCCAACTAGGCGTACCTACGACCTGTGCACACCTGTGGTTATGTGTTGAGATGTGTATTAACGAAATCCAAATACTGGAGTGGACCCGACGATTTTGGAGCCTTTCCATGGCTCATCTTCCAACTGCCACAGCGGCCCAACTAGGCGTACCTACGACCTGTGCGCACCTGTGGTTATGTGTTGAGATGTGTATTAACGAAATCCAAAGACTGGAGTGGATCTGACGACATCGAATTTTTCACCTAAAAAAATGTACAGTGTATAGTAAGGATTTTGGAGCCTTTCCATGGCTCATCTTCCAACTGCCACAGCGGCCCAACTAGGCGTACCTACGACCTGTGCGCACCTGTGGTTATGTGTTGAGATGTGTATTAACGATATCCAAAGACTGGAGTGGATCCGACGACATCGAATTTTTCACCTAAAAAAATTTACAGTGTATAGTAAGGATTTTGGAGCCTCATCTTCCAACTACCACAGCGGCCCAACTAGGCGTACCTACGACCTGTGCGCACCTGTGGTTATGTGTTGAGATGTGTATTAACGAAATCCAAAGACTGGAGTGGATCCGACGACATCGAATTTTTCACCTAAAAAAATTTACAGTGTATAGTAAGGATTTTGGAGCCTTTCCATGGCTCATCTTCCAACTGCCACAGCGGCCCAACTAGGCGTACCTACGACCTGTGCACACCTGTGGTTATGTGTTGAGATGTGTATTAACGAAATCCAAATACTGGAGTGGACCCGACGATTTTGGAGCCTTTCCATGGCTCATCTTCCAACTGCCACAGCGGCCCAACTAGGCGTACCTACGACCTGTGCGCACCTGTGGTTATGTGTTGAGATGTGTATTAACGAAATCCAAAGACTGGAGTGGATCCGACGACATCGAATTTTTCACCTAAAAAAATTTACAGTGTATAGTAAGGATTTTGGAGCCTTTCCATGGCTCATCTTCCAACTGCCACAGCGGCCCAACTAGGCGTACCTACGACCTGTGCACACCTGTGGTTATGTGTTGAGATGTGTATTAACGAAATCCAAATACTGGAGTGGACCCGACGATTTTGGAGCCTTTCCATGGCTCATCTTCCAACTGCCACAGCGGCCCAACTAGGCGTACCTACGACCTGTGCGCACCTGTGGTTATGTGTTGAGATGTGTATTAACGAAATCCAAAGACTGGAGTGGATCTGACTACGTCGAATTTTTTACCTAAAAAAATGTACAGTGTATAGTAAGGATTTTGGAGCCTTTCCATGGCTCATCTTCCAACTGCCACAGCGGCCCAACTAGGCGTACCTACGACCTGTGCGCACCTGTGGTTATGTGTTGAGATGTGTATTAACGAAATCCAAAGACTGGAGTGGATCCGACGACATCGAATTTTTCACCTAAAAAAATTTACAGTGTATAGTAAGGATTTTGGAGCCTTTCCATGGCTCATCTTCCAACTGCCACAGCGGCCCAATTAGGCGTACCTACGACCTGTGCACACCTGTGGTTATGTGTTGAGATGTGTATTAACGAAATCCAAAGACTGGAGTGGATCCGACGACATCGAATTTTTCACCTAAAAAAATGTACAGTGTATAGTAAGGATTTTGGAGCCTCATCTTCCAACTGCCACAGCGGCCCAACTAGGCGTACCTACGACTTGTGCGCACCTGTGGTTATGTGTTGAGATGTGTATTAACGAAATCCAAAGACTGGAGTGGATCCGACGACATCGAATTTTTCACCTAAAAAAATGTACAGTGTATAGTAAGGATTTTGGAGCCTCATCTTCCAACTGCCACAGCGGCCCAACTAGGCGTACCTACGACTTGTGCGCACCTGTGGTTATGTGTTGAGATGTGTATTAACGAAATCCAAAGACTGGAGTGGATCCGACGACATCGAATTTTTCACCTAAAAAAATGTACAGTGTATAGTAAGGATTTTGGAGACTTTCCATGGCTCATCTTCCAACTGCCACAGCGGCCCAACTAGGCGTACCTACGACCTGTGCACACCTGTGGTTATGTGTTGAGATGTGTATTAACGAAATCCAAAGACTGGAGTGGATCCGACGACATCGCATTTTTCACCTAAAAAAATGTACAGTGTATAGTAAGGATTTTGGAGCCTCATCTTCCAACTGCCACAGCGGCCCAACTAGGCGTACCTACGACCTGTGCGCACCTGTGGTTATGTGTTTAGATGTGTATTAACGAAATCCAAAGACTGGAGTGGATCCGACGACATCGAATTTTTCACCTAAAAAAATGTACAGTGTATAGTAAGGATTTTGGAGCCTCATCTTCCAACTGCCACAGCGGCCCAACTAGGCGTACCTACGACTTGTGCGCACCTGTGGTTATGTGTTGAGATGTGTATTAACGAAATCCAAAGACTGGAGTGGATCCGACGACTTCCAATTTTTGACCTAAAAAAATGTACAGTGTATAGTAAGGATTTTGGAGCCTTTCCATGGCTCATCTTCCAACTGCCACAGCGGCCCAATTAGGCGTACCTACGACCTGTGCACACCTGTGGTTATGTGTTGAGATGTGTATTAACGAAATCCAAATACTGGAGTGGACCCGACGATTTTGGAGCCTTTCCATGGCTCATCTTCCAACTGCCACAGCGGCCCAACTAGGCGTACCTACGACCTGTGCGCACCTGTGGTTATGTGTTGAGATGTGTATTAACGAAATCCAAAGACTGGAGTGGATCTGACGACATCGAATTTTTCACCTAAAAAAATGTACAGTGTATAGTAAGGATTTTGGAGCCTTTCCATGGCTCATCTTCCAACTGCCACAGCGGCCCAACTAGGCGTACCTACGACCTGTGCGCACCTGTGGTTATGTGTTGAGATGTGTATTAACGAAATCCAAAGACTGGAGTGGATCCGACGACATCGCATTTTTCACCTATAGTAAGGATTTTGGAGCCTTTCCATGGCTCATCTTCCAACTGCCACAGCGGCCCAACTAGGCGTACCTACGACCTGTGCGCACCTGTGGTTATGTGTTGAGATGTGTATTAACGAAATCCAAAGACTGGAGTGGATCCGACGACATCGAATTTTTCACTTAAAAAAATGTTCAGTGTATAGTAAGGATTTTGGAGCCTTTCCATGGCTCATCTTCCAACTGCCACAGCGGCCCAACTAGGCGTACCTACGACCTGTGCGCACCTGTGGTTATGTGTTGAGATGTGTATTAACGAAATCCAAAGACTGGAGTGGATCCGACGACATCGAATTTTTCACCTAAAAAAATGTACAGTGGGTAAGGATTTTGGAGCCTCATCTTCCAACTGCCACAGCGGCCCAACTAGGCGTACCTACGACCTGTGCGCACCTGTGGTTATGTGTTGAGATGTGTATTAACGAAATCCAAATACTGGAGTGGACCCGACGATTTTGGAGCCTTTCCATGGCTCATCTTCCAACTGCCACAGCGGCCCAACTAGGCGTACCTACGACCTGTGCGCACCTGTGGTTATGTGTTGAGATGTGTATTAACGAAATCCAAAGACTGGAGTGGATCCGACGACATCGAATTTTTCACTTAAAAAAATGTTCAGTGTATAGTAAGGATTTTGGAGCCTTTCCATGGCTCATCTTCCAACTGCCACAGCGGCCCAACTAGGCGTACCTACGACCTGTGCGCACCTGTGGTTATGTGTTGAGATGTGTATTAACGAAATCCAAAGACTGGAGTGGATCCGACGACATCGAATTTTTCACCTAAAAAAATGTACAGTGTATAGTAAGGATTTTGGAGCCTCATCTTCCAACTGCCACAGCGGCCCAACTAGGCGTACCTACGACCTGTGCGCACCTGTGGTTATGTGTTGAGATGTGTATTAACGAAATCCAAATACTGGAGTGGACCCGACGATTTTGGAGCCTTTCCATGGCTCATCTTCCAACTGCCACAGCGGCCCAACTAGGCGTACCTACGACCTGTGCGCACCTGTGGTTATGTGTTGAGATGTGTATTAACGAAATCCAAAGACTGGAGTGGATCCGACGACATCGAATTTTTCACTTAAAAAAATGTTCAGTGTATAGTAAGGATTTTGGAGCCTTTCCATGGCTCATCTTCCAACTGCCACAGCGGCCCAACTAGGCGTACCTACGACCTGTGCGCACCTGTGGATATGTGTTGAGATGTGTATTAACGAAATCCAAAGACTGGAGTGGATCCGACGACATCGAATTTTTCACCTAAAAAAATGTACAGTGTATAGTAAGGATTTTGGAGCCTTTCCATGGCTCATCTTCCAACTGCCACAGCGGCCCAACTAGGCGTACCTACGACCTGTGCACACCTGTGGTTATGTGTTGAGATGTGTATTAACGAAATCCAAATACTGGAGTGGACCCGACGATTTTGGAGCCTTTCCATGGCTCATCTTCCAACTGCCACAGCGGCCCAACTAGGCGTACCTACGACCTGTGCGCACCTGTGGTTATGTGTTGAGATGTGTATTAACGAAATCCAAAGACTGGAGTGGATCCGACGACATCGAATTTTTCACCTAAAAAAATGTTCAGTGTATAGTAAGGATTTTGGAGCCTCATCTTCCAACTGCCACAGCGGCCCAACTAGGCGTACCTACGACCTGTGCGCACCTGTGGTTATGTGTTGAGATGTGTATTAACGAAATCCAAAGACTGGAGTGGATCCGACGACATCGAATTTTTCACTTAAAAAAATGTTCAGTGTATAGTAAGGATTTTGGAGCCTTTCCATGGCTCATCTTCCAACTGCCACAGCGGCCCAACTAGGCGTACCTACGACCTGTGCGCACCTGTGGTTATGTGTTGAGATGTGCATTAACGAAATCCAAAGACTGGAGTGGATCCGACGACATCGAATTTTTCACCTAAAAAAATGTACAGTGTATAGTAAGGATTTTGGAGCCTTTCCATGGCTCATCTTCCAACTGCCACAGCGGCCCAACTAGGCGTACCTACGACCTGTGCGCACCTGTGGTTATGTGTTGAGATGTGTATTAACGAAATCCAAAGACTGGAGTGGATCCGACGACATCGAATTTTTCACCTAAAAAAATGTTCAGTGTATAGTAAGGATTTTGGAGCCTCATCTTCCAACTGCCACAGCGGCCCAACTAGGCGTACCTACGACCTGTGCGCACCTGTGGTTATGTGTTGAGATGTGTATTAACGAAATCCAAAGACTGGAGTGGATCCGACGACATCGAATTTTTCACCTAAAAAAATGTTCAGTGTATAGTAAGGATTTTGGAGCCTTTCCATGGCTCATCTTCCAGCTGCCACAGCGGCCCAACTAGGCGTACCTACGACCTGTGCGCACCTGTGGTTATGTGTTGAGATGTGTATTAACGAAATCCAAAGACTGGAGTGGATCCGACGACATCGAATTTTTCACCTAAAAAAATGTACAGTGTATAGTAAGGATTTTGGAGCCTTTCCATGGCTCATCTTCCAACTGCCACAGCGGCCCAACTAGGCGTACCTACGACCTGTGCGCACCTGTGGTTATGTGTTGAGATGTGTATTAACGAAATCCAAAGACTGGAGTGGATCCGACGACATCGAATTTTTCACCTAAAAAAATGTACAGTGTATAGTAAGGATTTTGGAGCCTCATCTTCCAACTGCCACAGCGGCCCAACTAGGCGTACCTACGACCTGTGCGCACCTGTGGTTATGTGTTGAGATGTGTATTAACGAAATCCAAAGACTGGAGTGGATCCGACGACATCGAATTTTTCACCTAAAAAAATGTTCAGTGTATAGTAAGGATTTTGGAGCCTCATCTTCCAACTTCCACAGCGGCCCAACTAGGCGTACCTACGACCTGTGCGCACCTGTGGATATGTGTTGAGATGTGTATTAACGAAATCCAAAGACTGGAGTGGATCCGACGACATCGAATTTTTCACCTAAAAAAATGTACAGTGTATAGTAAGGATTTTGGAGCCTTTCCATGTGTTGAGATGTGTATTAACGAAATCCAAATACTGGAGTGGACCCGACGATTTTGGAGCCTTTCCATGGCTCATCTTCCAACTGCCACAGCGGCCCAACTAGGCGTACCTACGACCTGTGCGCACCTGTGGTTATGTGTTGAGATGTGTATTAACGAAATCCAAAGACTGGAGTGGATCCGACGACATCGAATTTTTCACCTAAAAAAATGTACAGTGTATAGTAAGGATTTTGGAGCCTCATCTTCCAACTGCCACAGCGGCCCAACTAGGCGTACCTACGACCTGTGCGCACCTGTGGTTATGTGTTGAGATGTGTATTAACGAAATCCAAAGACTGGAGTGGATCCGACGACATCGAATTTTTCACTTAAAAAAATGTTCAGTGTATAGTAAGGATTTTGGAGCCTTTCCATGGCTCATCTTCCAACTGCCACAGCGGCCCAACTAGGCGTACCTACGACCTGTGCGCACCTGTGGTTATGTGTTGAGATGTGTATTAACGAAATCCAAAGACTGGAGTGGATCCGACGACATCGAATTTTTCACCTAAAAAAATGTACAGTGTATAGTAAGGATTTTGGAGCCTTTCCATGGCTCATCTTCCAACTGCCACAGCGGCCCAACTAGGCGTACCTACGACCTGTGCGCACCTGTGGTTATGTGTTGAGATGTGTATTAACGAAATCCAAAGACTGGAGTGGATCCGACGACATCGAATTTTTCACCTAAAAAAATGTTCAGTGTATAGTAAGGATTTTGGAGCCTCATCTTCCAACTGCCACAGCGGCCCAACTAGGCGTACCTACGACCTGTGCGCACCTGTGGTTATGTGTTGAGATGTGTATTAACGAAATCCAAAGACTGGAGTGGATCCGACGACATCGAATTTTTCACTTAAAAAAATGTTCAGTGTATAGTAAGGATTTTGGAGCCTTTCCATGGCTCATCTTCCAGCTGCCACAGCGGCCCAACTAGGCGTACCTACGACCTGTGCGCACCTGTGGTTATGTGTTGAGATGTGTATTAACGAAATCCAAAGACTGGAGTGGATCCGACGACATCGAATTTTTCACCTAAAAAAATGTACAGTGTATAGTAAGGATTTTGGAGCCTTTCCATGGCTCATCTTCCAACTGCCACAGCGGCCCAACTAGGCGTACCTACGACCTGTGCGCACCTGTGGATATGTGTTGAGATGTGTATTAACGAAATCCAAAGACTGGAGTGGATCCGACGACATCGAATTTTTCACCTAAAAAAATGTACAGTGTATAGTAAGGATTTTGGAGCCTTTCCATGGCTCATCTTCCAACTGCCACAGCGGCCCAACTAGGCGTACCTACGACCTGTGCGCACCTGTGGTTATGTGTTGAGATGTGTATTAACGAAATCCAAAGACTGGAGTGGATCCGACGACATCGAATTTTTCACCTAAAAAAATGTACAGTGTATAGTAAGGATTTTGGAGCCTTTCCATGGCTCATCTTCCAACTGCCACAGCGGCCCAACTAGGCGTACCTACGACCTGTGCGCACCTGTGGTTATGTGTTGAGATGTGTATTAACGAAATCCAAAGACTGGAGTGGATCCGACGACATCGAATTTTACACCTAAAAAAATGTACAGTGTATAGTAAGGATTTTGGAGCCTCATCTTCCAACTGCCACAGCGGCCCAACTAGGCGTACCTACGACCTGTGCGCACCTGTGGTTATGTGTTGAGATGTGTATTAACGAAATCCAAAGACTGGAGTGGATCCGACGACATCGAATTTTTCACCTAAAAAAATGTTCAGTGTATAGTAAGGATTTTGGAGCCTCATCTTCCAACTTCCACAGCGGCCCAACTAGGCGTACCTACGACCTGTGCGCACCTGTGGATATGTGTTGAGATGTGTATTAACGAAATCCAAAGACTGGAGTGGATCCGACGACATCGAATTTTTCACCTAAAAAAATGTACAGTGTATAGTAAGGATTTTGGAGCCTTTCCATGTGTTGAGATGTGTATTAACGAAATCCAAAGACTGGAGTGGATCCGACGACATCGAATTTTTCACTTAAAAAAATGTTCAGTGTATAGTAAGGATTTTGGAGCCTTTCCATGGCTCATCTTCCAACTGCCACAGCGGCCCAACTAGGCGTACCTACGACCTGTGCGCACCTGTGGTTATGTGTTGAGATGTGTATTAACGAAATCCAAAGACTGGAGTGGATCCGACGACATCGAATTTTTCACCTAAAAAAATGTACAGTGTATAGTAAGGATTTTGGAGCCTCATCTTCCAACTGCCACAGCGGCCCAACTAGGCGTACCTACGACCTGTGCGCACCTGTGGTTATGTGTTGAGATGTGTATTAACGAAATCCAAATACTGGAGTGGACCCGACGATTTTGGAGCCTTTCCATGGCTCATCTTCCAACTGCCACAGCGGCCCAACTAGGCGTACCTACGACCTGTGCGCACCTGTGGTTATGTGTTGAGATGTGTATTAACGAAATCCAAAGACTGGAGTGGATCCGACGACATCGAATTTTTCACTTAAAAAAATGTTCAGTGTATAGTAAGGATTTTGGAGCCTTTCCATGGCTCATCTTCCAACTGCCACAGCGGCCCAACTAGGCGTACCTACGACCTGTGCGCACCTGTGGATATGTGTTGAGATGTGTATTAACGAAATCCAAAGACTGGAGTGGATCCGACGACATCGAATTTTTCACCTAAAAAAATGTACAGTGTATAGTAAGGATTTTGGAGCCTTTCCATGGCTCATCTTCCAACTGCCACAGCGGCCCAACTAGGCGTACCTACGACCTGTGCACACCTGTGGTTATGTGTTGAGATGTGTATTAACGAAATCCAAATACTGGAGTGGACCCGACGATTTTGGAGCCTTTCCATGGCTCATCTTCCAACTGCCACAGCGGCCCAACTAGGCGTACCTACGACCTGTGCGCACCTGTGGTTATGTGTTGAGATGTGTATTAACGAAATCCAAAGACTGGAGTGGATCCGACGACATCGAATTTTTCACCTAAAAAAATGTTCAGTGTATAGTAAGGATTTTGGAGCCTCATCTTCCAACTGCCACAGCGGCCCAACTAGGCGTACCTACGACCTGTGCGCACCTGTGGTTATGTGTTGAGATGTGTATTAACGAAATCCAAAGACTGGAGTGGATCCGACGACATCGAATTTTTCACTTAAAAAAATGTTCAGTGTATAGTAAGGATTTTGGAGCCTTTCCATGGCTCATCTTCCAACTGCCACAGCGGCCCAACTAGGCGTACCTACGACCTGTGCACACCTGTGGTTATGTGTTGAGATGTGTATTAACGAAATCCAAAGACTGGAGTGGATCCGACGACATCGAATTTTTCACCTAAAAAAATGTACAGTGTATAGTAAGGATTTTGGAGCCTTTCCATGGCTCATCTTCCAACTGCCACAGCGGCCCAACTAGGCGTACCTACGACCTGTGCGCACCTGTGGTTATGTGTTGAGATGTGTATTAACGAAATCCAAAGACTGGAGTGGATCCGACGACATCGAATTTTTCACCTAAAAAAATGTTCAGTGTATAGTAAGGATTTTGGAGCCTCATCTTCCAACTGCCACAGCGGCCCAACTAGGCGTACCTACGACCTGTGCGCACCTGTGGTTATGTGTTGAGATGTGTATTAACGAAATCCAAAGACTGGAGTGGATCCGACGACATCGAATTTTTCACTTAAAAAAATGTTCAGTGTATAGTAAGGATTTTGGAGCCTTTCCATGGCTCATCTTCCAGCTGCCACAGCGGCCCAACTAGGCGTACCTACGACCTGTGCGCACCTGTGGTTATGTGTTGAGATGTGTATTAACGAAATCCAAAGACTGGAGTGGATCCGACGACATCGAATTTTTCACCTAAAAAAATGTACAGTGTATAGTAAGGATTTTGGAGCCTTTCCATGGCTCATCTTCCAACTGCCACAGCGGCCCAACTAGGCGTACCTACGACCTGTGCGCACCTGTGGTTATGTGTTGAGATGTGTATTAACGAAATCCAAAGACTGGAGTGGATCCGACGACATCGAATTTTTCACCTAAAAAAATGTTCAGTGTATAGTAAGGATTTTGGAGCCTCATCTTCCAACTTCCACAGCGGCCCAACTAGGCGTACCTACGACCTGTGCGCACCTGTGGATATGTGTTGAGATGTGTATTAACGAAATCCAAAGACTGGAGTGGATCCGACGACATCGAATTTTTCACCTAAAAAAATGTACAGTGTATAGTAAGGATTTTGGAGCCTTTCCATGTGTTGAGATGTGTATTAACGAAATCCAAAGACTGGAGTGGATCCGACGACATCGAATTTTTCACTTAAAAAAATGTTCAGTGTATAGTAAGGATTTTGGAGCCTTTCCATGGCTCATCTTCCAACTGCCACAGCGGCCCAACTAGGCGTACCTACGACCTGTGCGCACCTGTGGATATGTGTTGAGATGTGTATTAACGAAATCCAAAGACTGGAGTGGATCCGACGACATCGAATTTTTCACCTAAAAAAATGTACAGTGTATAGTAAGGATTTTGGAGCCTTTCCATGGCTCATCTTCCAACTGCCACAGCGGCCCAACTAGGCGTACCTACGACCTGTGCGCACCTGTGGTTATGTGTTGAGATGTGTATTAACGAAATCCAAAGACTGGAGTGGATCCGACGACATCGAATTTTTCACCTAAAAAAATGTACAGTGTATAGTAAGGATTTTGGAGCCTCATCTTCCAACTGCCACAGCGGCCCAACTAGGCGTACCTACGACCTGTGCGCACCTGTGGTTATGTGTTGAGATGTGTATTAACGAAATCCAAATACTGGAGTGGACCCGACGATTTTGGAGCCTTTCCATGGCTCATCTTCCAACTGCCACAGCGGCCCAACTAGGCGTACCTACGACCTGTGCGCACCTGTGGTTATGTGTTGAGATGTGTATTAACGAAATCCAAAGACTGGAGTGGATCCGACGACATCGAATTTTTCACCTAAAAAAATGTACAGTGTATAGTAAGGATTTTGGAGCCTCATCTTCCAACTGCCACAGCGGCCCAACTAGGCGTACCTACGACCTGTGCGCACCTGTGGTTATGTGTTGAGATGTGTATTAACGAAATCCAAAGACTGGAGTGGATCCGACGACATCGAATTTTTCACCTAAAAAAATGTTCAGTGTATAGTAAGGATTTTGGAGCCTCATCTTCCAACTGCCACAGCGGCCCAACTAGGCGTACCTACGACCTGTGCGCACCTGTGGTTATGTGTTGAGATGTGTATTAACGAAATCCAAAGACTGGAGTGGATCCGACGACATCGAATTTTTCACCTAAAAAAATGTACAGTGTATAGTAAGGATTTTGGAGCCTTTCCATGGCTCATCTTCCAACTTCCACAGCGGCCCAACTAGGCGTACCTACGACCTGTGCGCACCTGTGGATATGTGTTGAGATGTGTATTAACGAAATCCAAAGACTGGAGTGGATCCGACGACATCGAATTTTTCACCTAAAAAAATGTACAGTGTATAGTAAGGATTTTGGAGCCTCATCTTCCAACTTCCACAGCGGCCCAACTAGGCGTACCTACGACCTGTGCGCACCTGTGGATATGTGTTGAGATGTGTATTAACGAAATCCAAAGACTGGAGTGGATCCGACGACATCGAATTTTTCACTTAAAAAAATGTTCAGTGTATAGTAAGGATTTTGGAGCCTTTCCATGGCTCATCTTCCAACTGCCACAGCGGCCCAACTAGGCGTACCTACGACCTGTGCGCACCTGTGGATATGTGTTGAGATGTGTATTAACGAAATCCAAAGACTGGAGTGGATCCGACGACATCGAATTTTTCACCTAAAAAAATGTACAGTGTATAGTAAGGATTTTGGAGCCTTTCCATGGCTCATCTTCCAACTGCCACAGCGGCCCAACTAGGCGTACCTACGACCTGTGCGCACCTGTGGTTATGTGTTGAGATGTGTATTAACGAAATCCAAAGACTGGAGTGGATCCGACGACATCGAATTTTTCACCTAAAAAAATGTACAGTGTATAGTAAGGATTTTGGAGCCTTTCCATGGCTCATCTTCCAACTGCCACAGCGGCCCAACTAGGCGTACCTACGACCTGTGCGCACCTGTGGTTATGTGTTGAGATGTGTATTAACGAAATCCAAAGACTGGAGTGGATCCGACGACATCGAATTTTTCACCTAAAAAAATGTACAGTGTATAGTAAGGATTTTGGAGCCTCATCTTCCAACTGCCACAGCGGCCCAACTAGGCGTACCTACGACCTGTGCGCACCTGTGGTTATGTGTTGAGATGTGTATTAACGAAATCCAAAGACTGGAGTGGATCCGACGACATCGAATTTTTCACCTAAAAAAATGTTCAGTGTATAGTAAGGATTTTGGAGCCTCACCTTCCAACTTCCACAGCGGCCCAACTAGGCGTACCTACGACCTGTGCGCACCTGTGGATATGTGTTGAGATGTGTATTAACGAAATCCAAAGACTGGAGTGGATCCGACGACATCGAATTTTTCACTTAAAAAAATGTTCAGTGTATAGTAAGGATTTTGGAGCCTTTCCATGGCTCATCTTCCAACTGCCACAGCGGCCCAACTAGGCGTACCTACGACCTGTGCGCACCTGTGGATATGTGTTGAGATGTGTATTAACGAAATCCAAAGACTGGAGTGGATCCGACGACATCGAATTTTTCACCTAAAAAAATGTACAGTGTATAGTAAGGATTTTGGAGCCTTTCCATGGCTCATCTTCCAACTGCCACAGCGGCCCAACTAGGCGTACCTACGACCTGTGCGCACCTGTGGTTATGTGTTGAGATGTGTATTAACGAAATCCAAAGACTGGAGTGGATCCGACGACATCGAATTTTTCACCTAAAAAAATGTACAGTGTATAGTAAGGATTTTGGAGCCTCATCTTCCAACTGCCACAGCGGCCCAACTAGGCGTACCTACGACCTGTGCGCACCTGTGGTTATGTGTTGAGATGTGTATTAACGAAATCCAAATACTGGAGTGGACCCGACGATTTTGGAGCCTTTCCATGGCTCATCTTCCAACTGCCACAGCGGCCCAACTAGGCGTACCTACGACCTGTGCGCACCTGTGGTTATGTGTTGAGATGTGTATTAACGAAATCCAAAGACTGGAGTGGATCCGACGACATCGAATTTTTCACCTAAAAAAATGTACAGTGTATAGTAAGGATTTTGGAGCCTCATCTTCCAACTGCCACAGCGGCCCAACTAGGCGTACCTACGACCTGTGCGCACCTGTGGTTATGTGTTGAGATGTGTATTAACGAAATCCAAAGACTGGAGTGGATCCGACGACATCGAATTTTTCACCTAAAAAAATGTTCAGTGTATAGTAAGGATTTTGGAGCCTCATCTTCCAACTGCCACAGCGGCCCAACTAGGCGTACCTACGACCTGTGCGCACCTGTGGTTATGTGTTGAGATGTGTATTAACGAAATCCAAAGACTGGAGTGGATCCGACGACATCGAATTTTTCACCTAAAAAAATGTACAGTGTATAGTAAGGATTTTGGAGCCTTTCCATGGCTCATCTTCCAACTGCCACAGCGGCCCAACTAGGCGTACCTACGACCTGTGCGCACCTGTGGTTATGTGTTGAGATGTGTATTAACGAAATCCAAAGACTGGAGTGGATCCGACGACATCGAATTTTTCACCTAAAAAAATGTACAGTGTATAGTAAGGATTTTGGAGCCTTTCCATGGCTCATCTTCCAACTGCCACAGCGGCCCAACTAGGCGTACCTACGACCTGTGCACACCTGTGGTTATGTGTTGAGATGTGTATTAACGAAATCCAAAGACTGGAGTGGATCCGACGACATCGAATTTTTCACCTAAAAAAATTTACAGTGTATAGTAAGGATTTTGGAGCCTTTCCATGGCTCATCTTCCAACTGCCACAGCGGCCCAACTAGGCGTACCTACGACCTGTGCACACCTGTGGTTATGTGTTGAGATGTGTATTAACGAAATCCAAATACTGGAGTGGACCCGACGATTTTGGAGCCTTTCCATGGCTCATCTTCCAACTGCCACAGCGGCCCAACTAGGCGTACCTACGACCTGTGCGCACCTGTGGTTATGTGTTGAGATGTGTATTAACGAAATCCAAAGACTGGAGTGGATCCGACGACATCGAATTTTTCACCTAAAAAAATGTTCAGTGTATAGTAAGGATTTTGGAGCCTCATCTTCCAACTTCCACAGCGGCCCAACTAGGCGTACCTACGACCTGTGCGCACCTGTGGTTATGTGTTGAGATGTGTATTAACGAAATCCAAAGACTGGAGTGGATCCGACGACATCGAATTTTTCACCTAAAAAAATGTACAGTGTATAGTAAGGATTTTGGAGCCTTTCCATGTGTTGAGATGTGTATTAACGAAATCCAAAGACTGGAGTGGATCCGACGACATCGAATTTTTCACCTAAAAAAATGTACAGTGTATAGTAAGGATTTTGGAGCCTTTCCATGGCTCATCTTCCACTTGCCACAGCTGCCCAACTAGGCGTACCTACGACCTGTGCACACCTGTGGTTATGTGTTGAGATGTGTATTAACGAAATCCAAAGACTGGAGTGGATCCGACGACATCGAATTTTTCACCTAAAAAAATTTACAGTGTATAGTAAGGATTTTGGAGCCTTTCCATGGCTCATCTTCCAACTGCCACAGCGGCCCAACTAGGCGTACCTACGACCTGTGCGCACCTGTGGTTATGTGTTGAGATGTGTATTAACGAAATCCAAAGACTGGAGTGGATCCGACGACATCGAATTTTTCACCTAAAAAAATGTACAGTGTATAGTAAGGATTTTGGAGCCTTTCCATGGCTCATCTTCCAACTGCCACAGCGGCCCAACTAGGCGTACCTACGACCTGTGCGCACCTGTGGTTATGTGTTGAGATGTGTATTAACGAAATCCAAAGACTGGAGTGGATCCGACGACATCGAATTTTTCACCTAAAAAAATGTACAGTGTATAGTAAGGATTTTGGAGCCTTCCCATGGCTCATCTTCCAACTGCCACAGCGGCCCAACTAGGCGTACCTACGACCTGTGCGCACCTGTGGTTATGTGTTGAGATGTGTATTAACGAAATCCAAAGACTGGAGTGGATCCGACGACATCGAATTTTTCACCTAAAAAAATGTACAGTGTATAGTAAGGATTTTGGAGCCTTTCCATGGCTCATCTTCCAACTGCCACAGCGGCCCAACTAGGCGTACCTACGACCTGTGCGCACCTGTGGTTATGTGTTGAGATGTGTATTAACGAAATCCAAAGACTGGAGTGGATCCGACGACATCGAATTTTTCACCTAAAAAAATGTACAGTGTATAGTAAGGATTTTGGAGCCTTCCCATGGCTCATCTTCCAACTGCCACAGCGGCCCAACTAGGCGTACCTACGACCTGTGCGCACCTGTGGTTATGTGTTGAGATGTGTATTAACGAAATCCAAAGACTGGAGTGGATCCGACGACATCGAATTTTTCACCTAAAAAAATGTACAGTGTATAGTAAGGATTTTGGAGCCTCATCTTCCAACTTCCACAGCGGCCCAACTAGGCGTACCTACGACCTGTGCGCACCTGTGGTTATGTGTTGAGATGTGTTTTAACGAAATCCAAAGACTGGAGTGGATCCGACGACATCGAATTTTTCACCTAAAAAAATGTACAGTGTATAGTAAGGATTTTGGAGCCTTCCCATGGCTCATCTTCCAACTGCCACAGCGGCCCAACTAGGCGTACCTACGACCTGTGCGCACCTGTGGTTATGTGTTGAGATGTGTATTAACGAAATCCAAAGACTGGAGTGGATCCGACGACATCGAATTTTTCACCTAAAAAAATGTACAGTGTATAGTAAGGATTTTGGAGCCTTCCCATGGCTCATCTTCCAACTGCCACAGCGGCCCAACTAGGCGTACCTACGACCTGTGCGCACCTGTGGTTATGTGTTGAGATGTGTATTAACGAAATCCAAAGACTGGAGTGGATCCGACGACATCGAATTTTTCACCTAAAAAAATGTACAGTGTATAGTAAGGATTTTGGAGCCTTCCCATGGCTCATCTTCCAACTGCCACAGCGGCCCAACTAGGCGTACCTACGACCTGTGCGCACCTGTGGTTATGTGTTGAGATGTGTATTAACGAAATCCAAAGACTGGAGTGGATCCGACGACATCGAATTTTTCACCTAAAAAAATGTACAGTGTATAGTAAGGATTTTGGAGTCTTTCCATGGCTCATCTTCCACTTGCCACAGCTGCCCAACTAGGCGTACCTACGACCTGTGCACACCTGTGGTTATGTGTTGAGATGTGTATTAACGAAATCCAAAGACTGGAGTGGATCCGACGACATCGAATTTTTCACCTAAAAAAATGTACAGTGTATAGTAAGGATTTTGGAGCCTTTCCATGGCTCATCTTCCAACTGCCACAGCGGCCCAACTAGGCGTACCTACGACCTGTGCGCACCTGTGGTTATGTGTTGAGATGTGTATTAACGAAATCCAAAGACTGGAGTGGATCCGACGACATCGAATTTTTCACCTAAAAAAATGTTCAGTGTATAGTAAGGATTTTGGAGCCTTTCCATGGCTCATCTTCCAACTGCCACAGCGCCCCAACTAGGCGTACCTACGACCTGTGCGCACCTGTGGTTATGTGTTGAGATGTGTATTAACGAAATCCAAAGACTGGAGTGGATCTGACGACATCGAATTTTTCACCTAAAAAAATGTACAGTGTATAGTAAGGATTTTGGAGCCTTTCCATGGCTCATCTTCCAACTGCCACAGCGGCCCAACTAGGCGTACCTACGACCTGTGCGCACCTGTGGTTATGTGTTGAGATGTGTATTAACGAAATCCAAAGACTGGAGTGGATCCGACGACATCGAATTTTTCACCTAAAAAAATGTTCAGTGTATAGTAAGGATTTTGGAGCCTTTCCATGGCTCATCTTCCAACTGCCACAGCGCCCCAACTAGGCGTACCTACGACCTGTGCGCACCTGTGGTTATGTGTTGAGATGTGTATTAACGAAATCCAAAGACTGGAGTGGATCCGACGACATCGAATTTTTCACCTAAAAAAATGTTCAGTGTATAGTAAGGATTTTGGAGCCTTTCCATGGCTCATCTTCCAACTGCCACAGCGCCCCAACTAGGCGTACCTACGACCTGTGCGCACCTGTGGTTATGTGTTGAGATGTGTATTAACGAAATCCAAATACTGGAGTGGATCCGACGATTTTGGAGCCTTTCCATGGCTCATCTTCCAACTGCCACAGCGGCCCAACTAGGCGTACCTACGACCTGTGCACACCTGTGGTTATGTGTTGAGATGTGTATTAACGAAATCCAAAGACTGGAGTGGATCCGACGACATCGAATTTTTCACCTAAAAAAATGTACAGTGTATAGTAAGGATTTTGGAGCCTTTCCATGGCCCATCTTCCAACTGCCACAGCGGCCCAACTAGGCGTACCTACGACCTGTGCGCACCTGTGGTTATGTGTTGAGATGTGTATTAACGAAATCCAAAGACTGGAGTGGATCCGACGACATCGAATTTTTCACCTAAAAAAATGTACAGTGTATAGTAAGGATTTTGGAGCCTTTCCATGGCTCATCTTCCAACTGCCACAGCGGCCCAACTAGGCGTACCTACGACCTGTGCGCACCTGTGGTTATGTGTTGAGATGTGTATTAACGAAATCCAAAGACTGGAGTGGATCCGACGACATCGAATTTTTCACCTAAAAAAATTTACAGTGTATAGTAAGGATTTTGGAGCCTTTCCATGGCTCATCTTCCAACTGCCACAGCGGCCCAACTAGGCGTACCTACGACCTGTGCGCACCTGTGGTTATGTGTTGAGATGTGTATTAACGAAATCCAAAGACTGGAGTGGATCCGACGACATCGAATTTTTCACTTAAAAAAATGTTCAGTGTATAGTAAGGATTTTGGAGCCTTTCCATGGCTCATCTTCCAACTGCCACAGCGGCCCAACTAGGCGTACCTACGACCTGTGCACACCTGTGGTTATGTGTTGAGATGTGTATTAACGAAATCCAAAGACTGGAGTGGATCCGACGACATCGAATTTTTCACCTAAAAAAATGTACAGTGTATAGTAAGGATTTTGGAGCCTTTCCATGGCTCATCTTCCACTTGCCACAGCTGCCCAACTAGGCGTACCTACGACCTGTGCACACCTGTGGTTATGTGTTGAGATGTGTATTAACGAAATCCAAAGACTGGAGTGGATCCGACGACATCGAATTTTTCACCTAAAAAAATGTACAGTGTATAGTAAGGATTTTGGAGCCTTTCCATGGCTCATCTTCCAACTGCCACAGCGGCCCAACTAGGCGTACCTACGACCTGTGCGCACCTGTGGTTATGTGTTGAGATGTGTATTAACGAAATCCAAAGACTGGAGTGGATCCGACGACATCGAATTTTTCACCTAAAAAAATGTACAGTGTATAGTAAGGATTTTGGAGCCTTCCCATGGCTCATCTTCCAACTGCCACAGCGGCCCAACTAGGCGTACCTACGACCTGTGCGCACCTGTGGTTATGTGTTGAGATGTGTATTAACGAAATCCAAAGACTGGAGTGGATCCGAAGACATCGAATTTTTCACCTAAAAAAATGTACAGTGTATAGTAAGGATTTTCGAGCCTTTCCATGGCTCATCTTCCAACTGCCACAGCGGCCCAACTAGGCGTACCTACGACCTGTGCGCACCTGTGGTTATGTGTTGAGATGTGTATTAACGAAATCCAAAGACTGGAGTGGATCCGACGACATCGAATTTTTCACCTAAAAAAATGTTCAGTGTATAGTAAGGATTTTGGAGCCTTTCCATGGCTCATCTTCCAACTGCCACAGCGCCCCAACTAGGCGTACCTACGACCTGTGCGCACCTGTGGTTATGTGTTGAGATGTGTATTAACGAAATCCAAAGACTGGAGTGGATCCGACGACATCGAATTTTTCACCTAAAAAAATGTACAGTGTATAGTAAGGATTTTGGAGCCTTTCCATGGCTCATCTTCCAACTGCCACAGCGGCCCAACTAGGCGTACCTACGACCTGTGCACACCTGTGGTTATGTGTTGAGATGTGTATTAACGAAATCCAAATACTGGAGTGGACCCGACGATTTTGGAGCCTTTCCATGGCTCATCTTCCAACTGCCACAGCGGCCCAACTAGGCGTACCTACGACCTGTGCGCACCTGTGGTTATGTGTTGAGATGTGTATTAACGAAATCCAAAGACTGGAGTGGATCTGACTACGTCGAATTTTTTACCTAAAAAAATGTACTGTGTATAGTAAGGATTTTGGAGCCTTTCCATGGCTCATCTTCCAACTGCCACAGCGGCCCAACTAGGCGTACCTACGACCTGTGCGCACCTGTGGTTATGTGTTGAGATGTGTATTAACGAAATCCAAAGACTGGAGTGGATCCGACGACATCGAATTTTTCACCTAAAAAAATGTTCAGTGTATAGTAAGGATTTTGGAGCCTTTCCATGGCTCATCTTCCAACTGCCACAGCGCCCCAACTAGGCGTACCTACGACCTGTGCGCACCTGTGGTTATGTGTTGAGATGTGTATTAACGAAATCCAAAGACTGGAGTGGATCCAACGACATCGAATTTTTCACCTAAAAAAATTTACAGTGTATAGTAAGGATTTTGGAGCCTTTCCATGGCTCATCTTCCAACTGCCACAGCGGCCCAACTAGGCGTACCTACGACCTGTGCGCACCTGTGGTTATGTGTTGAGATGTGTATTAACGAAATCCAAAGACTGGAGTGGATCTGACGACATCGAATTTTTCACCTAAAAAAATGTACAGTGTATAGTAAGGATTTTGGAGCCTTTCCATGGCTCATCTTCCAACTGCTACAGCGGCCCAACTAGGCGTACCTACGACCTGTGCACACCTGTGGTTATGTGTTGAGATGTGTATTAACGAAATCCAAATACTGGAGTGGATCCGACGATTTTGGACCCTTTCCATGGCTCATCTTCCAACTGCCACAGCGGCCCAACTAGGCGTACCTACGACCTGTGCACACCTGTGGTTATGTGTTGAGATGTGTATTAACGAAATCCAAAGACTGGAGTGGATCCGACGACATCGAATTTTTCACCTAAAAAAATGTACAGTGTATAGTAAGGATTTTGGAGCCTTTCCATGGCCCATCTTCCAACTGCCACAGCGGCCCAACTAGGCGTACCTACGACCTGTGCGCACCTGTGGTTATGTGTTGAGATGTGTATTAACGAAATCCAAAGACTGGAGTGGATCTGACGACATCGAATTTTTCACCTAAAAAAATGTACAGTGTATAGTAAGGATTTTGGAGCCTTTCCATGGCTCATCTTCCAACTGCCACAGCGGCCCAACTAGGCGTACCTACGACCTGTGCGCACCTGTGGTTATGTGTTGAGATGTGTATTAACGAAATCCAAAGACTGGAGTGGATCCGACGACATCGAATTTTTCACCTAAAAAAATGTACAGTGTATAGTAAGGATTGTGGAGCCTTTCCATGGCTCATCTTCCAACTGCCACAGCGGCCCATCTAGGCGTACCTACGACCTTTGCGCACCTGTGGTTATGTGTTGAGATGTGTATTAACGAAATCCAAAGACTGGAGTGGATCCGACGACATCGAATTTTTCACCTAAAAAAATGTACAGTGTATAGTAAGGATTTTGGAGCCTTTCCATGGCTCATCTTCCAACGGCCACAGCGGCCCAACTAGGCGTACCTACGACCTGTGCACACCTGTGGTTATGTGTTGAGATGTGTATTAACGAAATCCAAAGACTGGAGTGGATACGACGACATCGAATTTTTCACCTAAAAAAATGTACAGTGTATAGTAAGGATTTTGGAGCCTTTCCATGGCTCATCTTCCAACTGCCACAGCGGCCCAACTAGGCGTACCTACGACCTGTGCGCACCTGTGGTTATGTGTTGAGATGTGTATTAACGAAATCCAAAGACTGGAGTGGATCCGACGACATCGAATTTTTCACCTAAAAAAATGTACAGTGTATAGTAAGGATTGTGGAGCCTTTCCATGGCTCATCTTCCAACTGCCACAGCGGCCCATCTAGGCGTACCTACGACCTTTGCGCACCTGTGGTTATGTGTTGAGATGTGTATTAACGAAATCCAAAGACTGGAGTGGATCCGACGACATCGAATTTTTCACCTAAAAAAATGTACAGTGTATAGTAAGGATTTTGGAGCCTTTCCATGGCTCATCTTCCAACGGCCACAGCGGCCCAACTAGGCGTACCTACGACCTGTGCACACCTGTGGTTATGTGTTGAGATGTGTATTAACGAAATCCAAAGACTGGAGTGGATACGACGACATCGAATTTTTCACCTAAAAAAATGTACAGTGTATAGTAAGGATTTTGGAGCCTTTCCATGGCTCATCTTCCAACTGCTACAGCGGCCCAACTAGGCGTACCTACGACCTGTGCGCACCTGTGGTTATGTGTTGAGATGTGTATTAACGAAATCCAAAGACTGGAGTGGATCCGACGACATCGAATTTTTCACCTAAAAAAATGTACAGTGTATAGTAAGGATTGTGGAGCCTTTCCATGGCTCATCTTCCA
This sequence comes from Eristalis pertinax, assembly GCA_907269125.1. Lineage (NCBI taxonomy): Eukaryota > Metazoa > Arthropoda > Insecta > Diptera > Syrphidae > Eristalis > Eristalis pertinax. The sequence continues at coordinate 33,494,254 of OU026148.1, forward strand.
ACTGCCACAGCGGCCCATCTAGGCGTACCTACGACCTTTGCGCACCTGTGGTTATGTGTTGAGATGTGTATTAACGAAATCCAAAGACTGGAGTGGATCCGACGACATCGAATTTTTCACCTAAAAAAATGTACAGTGTATAGTAAGGATTTTGGAGCCTTTCCATGGCTCATCTTCCAACGGCCACAGCGGCCCAACTAGGCGTACCTACGACCTGTGCACACCTGTGGTTATGTGTTGAGATGTGTATTAACGAAATCCAAAGACTGGAGTGGATACGACGACATCGAATTTTTCACCTAAAAAAATGTACAGTGTATAGTAAGGATTTTGGAGCCTTTCCATGGCTCATCTTCCAACTGCCACAGCGGCCCAACTAGGCGTACCTACGACCTGTGCGCACCTGTGGTTATGTGTTGAGATGTGTATTAACGAAATCCAAAGACTGGAGTGGATCCGACGACATCGAATTTTTCACCTAAAAAAATGTACAGTGTATAGTAAGGATTTTGGAGCCTTTCCATGGCTCATCTTCCAACTGCCACAGCGGCCCAACTATGCGTACCTACGACCTGTGCGCACCTGTGGTTATGTGTTGAGATGTGTATTAACGAAATCCAAAGACTGGAGTGGATCCGACGACATCGAATTGTTCACCTAAAAAAATGTACAGTGTATAGTAAGGATTTTGGAGCCTTTCCATGGCTCATCTTCCAACTGCCATAGCGGCCCAACTATGCGTACCTACGACCTGTGCGCACCTGTGTTTATGTGTTGAGATGTGTATTAACGAAATCCAAAGACTGGAGTGGATCCGACGACATCGAATTTTTCACCTAAAAAAATGTACAGTGTATAGTAAGGATTTTGGAGCCTTTCCATGGCTCATCTTCCAACTGCCACAGCGGCCCAACTGGGCGTACCTACGACCTGTGCGCACCGGTGGTTATGTGTTGAGATGTGTATTAACGAAATCCAAAGACTGGAGTGGATCCGACGACATCGAATTTTTCACCTAAAAAAATGTACAGTGTATAGTAAGGATTTGGGAGCCTTTCCATGGCTCATCTTCCAACTGCCACAGCAGCCCAACTAGGCGTACCTACGACCTGTGCGCACCTGTGTTTATGTGTTGAGATGTGAGATGACATCGAATTTTTCACCTAAAAAAATATACAGTGTATAGTAAGGATTTTGGAGCCTTTCCATGGCTCATCTTCCAACTGCCACAGCGGCCCAACTATGCGTACCTACGACCTGTGCGCACCTGTGGTTATGTGTTGAGATGTGTATTAACGAAATCCAAAGACTGGAGTGGATCCGACGACATCGAATTTTTCACCTAAAAAAATGTACAGTTATAGTAAGGATTTTGGAGCCTTTCCATGGCTCATCTTCCAACTGCCACAGCGGCCCAACTAGGCGTACCTACGACCTGTGCGCACCTGTGGTTATGTGTTGAGATGTGTATTAACGAAATCCAAAGACTGGAGTGGATCCGACGACATCGAATTGTTCACCTAAAAAAATGTACAGTGTATAGTAAGGATTTTGGAGCCTTTCCATGGCTCATCTTCCAACTGCCATAGCGGCCCAACTATGCGTACCTACGACCTGTGCGCACCTGTGTTTATGTGTTGAGATGTGTATTAACGAAATCCAAAGACTGGAGTGGATCCGACGACATCGAATTTTTCACCTAAAAAAATGTACAGTGTATAGTAAGGATTTTGGAGCCTTTCCATGGCTCATCTTCCAACTGCCACAGCGGCCCAACTGGGCGTACCTACGACCTGTGCGCACCGGTGGTTATGTGTTGAGATGTGTATTAACGAAATCCAAAGACTGGAGTGGATCCGACGACATCGAATTTTTCACCTAAAAAAATGTACAGTGTATAGTAAGGATTTGGGAGCCTTTCCATGGCTCATCTTCCAACTGCCACAGCGGCCCAACTAGGCGTACCTACGACCTGTGCGCACCTGTGTTTATGTGTTGAGATGTGAGATGACATCGAATTTTTCACCTAAAAAAATATACAGTGTATAGTAAGGATTTTGGAGCCTTTCCATGGCTCATCTTCCAACTGCCACAGCGGCCCAACTAGGCGTACCTACGACCTGTGCGCACCTGTGGTTATGTGTTGAGATGTGTATTAACGAAATCCAAAGACTGGAGTGGATCCGACGACATCGAATTTTTCACCTAAAAATATGTACAGTGTATAGTAAGGATTTTGGAGCCTTTCCATGGCTCATCTTCCAACTGCCACAGCGGCCCAACTAGGCGTACCTACGACCTGTGCGCACCTGTGGTTATGTGTTGAGATGTGTATTAACGAAATCCAAAGACTGGAGTGGATCCGACGACATCGAATTTTTCACCTAAAAATATGTAAAGTGTATAGTAAGGATTTTGGAGCCCTTCCATGGCTCATCTCCCAACTGCCACAGCGGCCCAACTAGGCGTACCTACGACCTGTGCGCACCTGTGGTTATGTGTTGAGATGTGTATTAACGAAATCCAAAGACTGGAGTGGATCCGACGACATCGAATTTTTCACCTAAAAATATGTACAGTGTATAGTAAGGATTTTGGAGCCTTTCCATGGCTCATCTTCCAACTGCCACAGCGGCCCAACTAGGCGTACCTACGACCTGTGCGCACCTGTGGTTATGTGTTGAGATGTGTATTAACGAAATCCAAAGACTGGAGTGGATCCGACGACATCGAATTTTTCACCTAAAAATATGTACAGTGTATAGTAAGGATTTTGGAGCCTTTCCATGGCTCATTTTCCAACTGCCACAGCGGCCCAACTAGGCGTACCTACGACCTGTGCGCACCTGTGGTTATGTGTTGAGATGTGTTTTAACGAAATCCAAAGACTGGAGTGGATCCGACGACATCGAATTTTTCACCTAAAAATATGTACAGTGTATAGTAAGGATTTTGGAGCCTTTCCATGGCTCATCTTCCAACTGCCACAGCGGCCCAACTGGGCGTACCTACGACCTGTGCGCACCTGTGGTTATGTGTTGAGATGTGTATTAACGAAATCCAAAGACTGGAGTGGATCCGACGACATCGAATTTTTCACCTAAAAAAATGTACAGTGTATAGTAAGGATTTTGGAGCCTTTCCATGGCTCATCTTCCAACTGCCACAGCGGCCCAACTAGGCGTACCTACGACCTGTGCGCACCTGTGGTTATGTGTTGAGATGTGTATTAACGAAATCCAAAGACTGGAGTGGATCCGACGACATCGAATTTTTCACCTAAAAAAATGTACAGTGTATAGTAAGGATTTTGGAGCCTTTCCATGGCTCATCTTCCAACTGCCACAGCGGCCCAACTATGCGTACCTACGACCTGTGCGCACCTGTGGTTATGTGTTGAGATGTGTATTAACGAAATCCAAAGACTGGGGTGGATCCGACGACATCGAATTTTTCACCTAAAAAAATGTACAGTTATAGTAAGGATTTTGGAGCCTTTCCATGGCTCATCTTCCAACTGCCACAGCGGCCCAACTAGGCGTACCTACGACCTGTGCGCACCTGTGGTTATGTGTTGAGATGTGTATTAACGAAATCCAAAGACTGTATAGTAAGGATTTTGGAGCCTTTCCATGGCTCATCTTCCAACTGCCACAGCGGCCCAACTATGCGTACCTACGACCTGTGCGCACCTGTGGTTATGTGTTGAGATGTGTATTAACGAAATCCAAAGACTGGAGTGGATCCGACGACATCGAATTTTTCACCTAAAAAAATGTGCAGTGTATAGTAAGGATTTTGGAGCCTTTCCATGGCTCATCTTCCAACTGCCACAGCGGCCCAACTGGGCGTACCTACGACCTGTGCGCACCTGTGGTTATGTGTTGAGATGTGTATTAACGAAATCTAAAGACTGGAGTGGATCCGACGACATCGAATTTTTCACCTAAAAAAATGTACAGTGTATAGTAAGGATTTTGGAGCCTTTCCATGGCCCATCTTCCAACTGCCACAGCGGCCCAACTAGGCGTACCTACGACCTGTGCACACCTGTGGTTATGTGTTGAGATGTGTATTAACGAAATCCAAAGACTGGAGTGGATCCGACGACATCGAATTTTTCACCTAAAAAAATGTACAGTGTATAGTAAGGATTTTGGAGCCTTTCCATGGCTCATCTTCCAACTGCCACAGCGGCCCAACTAGGCGTACCTACGACCTGTGCGCACCTGTGGTTATGTGTTGAGATGTGTATTAACGAAATCCAAAGACTGGAGTGGATCCGACGACATCGAATTTTTCACCTAAAAAAATGTACAGTTATAGTAAGGATTTTGGAGCCTTTCCATGGCTCATCTTCCAACTGCCACAGCGGCCCAACTAGGCGTACCTACGACCTGTGCGCACCTGTGGTTATGTGTTGAGATGTGTATTAACGAAATCCAAAGACTGGAGCGGATCCGACGACATCGAATTTTTCACCTAAAAAAATGTACAGTGTATAGTAAGGATTTTGGAGCCTTTCCATGGCTCATCTTCCAACTGCCACAGCGGCCCAACTAGGCGTACCTACGACCTGTGCGCACCTGTGGTTATGTGTTGAGATGTGTATTAACGAAATCCAAAGACTGGAGTGGATCCGACGACATCGAATTTTTCACCTAAAAAAATGTACAGTGTATAGTAAGGATTTTGGAGCCTTTCCATGGCTCATCTTCCAACTGCCACAGCGGCCCAACTAGGCGTACCTACGACCTGTGCGCACCTGTGGTTATGTGTTGAGATGTGTATTAACGAAATCCAAAGACTGGAGTGGATCCGACGACATCGAATTTTTCACCTAAAAAAATGTACAGTGTATAGTAAGGATTTTGGAGCCTTTCCATGGCTCATCTTCCAACTGCCACAGCGGCCCAACTAGGCGTACCTACGACCTGTGCGCACCTGTGGTTATGTGTTGAGATGTGTATTAACGAAATCCAAAGACTGGAGTGGATCCGACGACATCGAATTTTTCACCTAAAAAAATGTACAGTGTATAGTAAGGATTTTGGAGCCTTTCCATGGCTCATTTTCCAACTGCCACAGCGGCCCAACTGGGCGTACCTACGACCTGTGCGCACCTGTGGTTATGTGTTGAGATGTGTATTAACGAAATCCAAAGACTGGAGTGGATCCGACGACATCGAATTTTTCACCTAAAAAAATGTACAGTTATAGTAAGGATTTTGGAGCCTTTCCATGGCTCATCTTCCAACTGCCACAGCGGCCCAACTGGGCGTACCTACGACCTGTGCGCACCTGTGGTTATGTGTTGAGATGTGTATTAACGAAATCCAAAGACTGGAGTGGATCCGACGACATCGAATTTTTCACCTAAAAAAATATACAGTGTATAGTAAGGATTTTGGAGCCTTTCCATGGCCCATCTTCCAACTGCCACAGCGGCCCAACTAGGCGTACCTACGACCTGTGCGCACCTGTGGTTATGTGTTGAGATGTGTATTAACGAAATCCAAAGACTGGAGTGGATCCGACGACATCGAATTTTTCACCTAAAAAAATGTACAGTGTATAGTAAGGATTTTGGAGCCTTTCCATGGCTCATCTTCCAACTGCCACAGCGGCCCAACTATGCGTACCTACGACCTGTGCGCACCTGTGGTTATGTGCTGAGATGTGTATTAACGAAATCCAAAGACTGCAGTGGATCCGACGACATCGAATTTTTCACCTAAAAAAATGTACAGTGTATAGTAAGGATTTTGGAGCCTTTCCATGGCTCATTTTCCAACTGCCACAGCGGCCCAACTGGGCGTACCTACGACCTGTGCGCACCTGTGGTTATGTGTTGAGATGTGTATTAACGAAATCCAAAGACTGGAGTGGATCCGACGACATCGAATTTTTCACCTAAAAAAATGTACAGTTATAGTAAGGATTTTGGAGCCTTTCCATGGCTCATCTTCCAACTGCCACAGCGGCCCAACTGGGCGTACCTACGACCTGTGCGCACCTGTGGTTATGTGTTGAGATGTGTATTAACGAAATCCAAAGACTGGAGTGGATCCGACGACATCGAATTTTTCACCTAAAAAAATGTAAGGATTTTGGAGCCTTTCCATGGCTCATCTTCCAACTGCCACAGCGGCCCAACTAGGTGTACCTACGACCTGTGCGCACCTGTGGTTATGTGTTGAGATGTGTATTAACGAAATCCAAAGACTGGAGTGGATCCGACGACATCGAATTTTTCACCTAAAAAAATGTACAGTGTATAGTAAGGATTTTGGAGCCTTTCCATGGCTCATCTTCCAACTGCCACAGCGGCCCAACTATGCGTACCTACGACCTGTGCGCACCTGTGGTTATGTGTTGAGATGTGTATTAACGAAATCCAAAGACTGGGGTGGATCCGACGACATCGAATTTTTCACCTAAAAAAATGTACAGTTATAGTAAGGATTTTGGAGCCTTTCCATGGCTCATCTTCCAACTGCCACAGCGGCCCAACTAGGCGTACCTACGACCTGTGCGCACCTGTGGTTATGTGTTGAGATGTGTATTAACGAAATCCAAAGACTGTATAGTAAGGATTTTGGAGCCTTTCCATGGCTCATCTTCCAACTGCCACAGCGGCCCAACTATGCGTACCTACGACCTGTGCGCACCTGTGGTTATGTGTTGAGATGTGTATTAACGAAATCCAAAGACTGGAGTGGATCCGACGACATCGAATTTTTCACCTAAAAAAATGTGCAGTGTATAGTAAGGATTTTGGAGCCTTTCCATGGCTCATCTTCCAACTGCCACAGCGGCCCAACTGGGCGTACCTGTGCGCACCTGTGGTTATGTGTTGAGATGTGTATTAACGAAATCCAAAGACTGGAGTGGATCCGACGACATCGAATTTTTCACCTAAAAAAATGTACAGTGTATAGTAAGGATTTTGGAGCCTTTCCATGGCCCATCTTCCAACTGCCACAGCGGCCCAACTAGGCGTACCTACGACCTGTGCACACCTGTGGTTATGTGTTGAGATGTGTATTAACGAAATCCAAAGACTGGAGTGGATCCGACGACATCGAATTTTTCACCTAAAAAAATGTACAGTGTATAGTAAGGATTTTGGAGCCTTTCCATGGCTCATCTTCCAACTGCCACAGCGGCCCAACTAGGCGTACCTACGACCTGTGCGCACCTGTGGTTATGTGTTGAGATGTGTATTAACGAAATCCAAAGACTGGAGTGGATCCGACGACATCGAATTTTTCACCTAAAAAAATGTACAGTTATAGTAAGGATTTTGGAGCCTTTCCATGGCTCATCTTCCAACTGCCACAGCGGCCCAACTAGGCGTACCTACGACCTGTGCGCACCTGTGGTTATGTGTTGAGATGTGTATTAACGAAATCCAAAGACTGGAGCGGATCCGACGACATCGAATTTTTCACCTAAAAAAATGTACAGTGTATAGTAAGGATTTTGGAGCCTTTCCATGGCCCACCTTCCAACTGCCACAGCGGCCCAACTAGGCGTACCTACGACCTGTGCACACCTGTGGTTATGTGTTGAGATGTGTATTAACGAAATCCAAAGACTGGAGTGGATCCGACGACATCGAATTTTTCACCTAAAAAAATGTACAGTGTATAGTAAGGATTTTGGAGCCTTTCCATGGCTCATCTTCCAACTGCCACAGCGGCCCAACTATGCGTACCTACGACCTGTGCGCACCTGTGGTTATGTGTTGAGATGGGTATTAACGAAATCCAAAGACTGGAGTGGATCCGACGACATCGAATTTTTCACCTAAAAAAATGTACAGTGTATAGTAAGGATTTTGGAGCCTTTCCATGGCTCATCTTCCAACTGCCACAGCGGCCCAACTAGGCGTACCTACGACCTGTGCACACCTGTGGTTATGTGTTGAGATGTGTATTAACGAAATCCAAAGACTGGAGTGGATCCGACGACATCGAATTTTTCACCTAAAAAAATGTACAGTGTATAGTAAGGATTTTGGAGCCTTTCCATGGCTCATCTTCCAACTGCCACAGCGGCCCAACTAGGCGTACCTACGACCTGTGCGCACCTGTGGTTATGTGTTGAGATGTGTATTAACGAAATCCAAAGACTGGAGTGGATCCGACGACATCGAATTTTTCACCTAAAAAAATGTACAGTGTATAGTAAGGATTTTGGAGCCTTTCCATGGCTCATCTTCCAACTGCCACAGCGGCCCAACTAGGCGTACCTACGACCTGTGCACACCTGTGGTTATGTGTTGAGATGTGTATTAACGAAATCCAAAGACTGGAGTGGATCCGACGACATCGAATTTTTCACCTAAAAAAATGTACAGTGTATAGTAAGGATTTTGGAGCCTTTCCATGGCTCATCTTCCAACTGCCACAGCGGCCCAACTAGGCGTACCTACGACCTGTGCGCACCTGTGGTTATGTATTGAGATGTGTATTAACGAAATCCAAAGACTGGAGTGGATCCGACGACATCGAATTTTTCACCTAAAAAAATGTACAGTGTATAGTAAGGATTTTGGAGCCTTTCCATGGCTCATCTTCCAACTGCCACAGCGGCCCAACTAGGCGTACCTACGACCTGTGCGCACCTGTGGTTATGTGTTGAGATGTGTATTAACGAAATCCAAAGACTGGAGTGGATCCGACGACATCGAATTTTTCACCTAAAAAAATGTACAGTGTATAGTAAGGGTTTTGGAGCCTTTCCATGGCTCATCTTCCAACTGCCACAGCGGCCCAACTATGCGTACCTACGACCTGTGCGCACCTGTGGTTATGTGTTGAGATGTGTATTAACGAAATCCAAAGACTGGAGTGGATCCGACAACTTCGAATTTTTCACCTAAAAAAATGTGCAGTGTATAGTAAGGATTTTGGAGCCTTTCCATGGCTCATCTTCCAACTGCCACAGCGGCCCAACTGGGCGTACCTACGACCTGTGCGCACCTGTGGTTATGTGTTGAGATGTGTATTAACGAAATCCAAAGACTGGAGTGGATCCGACGACATCGAATTTTTCACCTAAAAAAATGTACAGTGTATAGTAAGGATTTTGGAGCCTTTCCATGGCTCATCTTCCAACTGCCACAGCGGCCCAACTAGGCGTACCTACGACCTGTGCACACCTGTGGTTATGTGTTGAGATGTGTATTAACGAAATCCAAAGACTGGAGTGGATCCGACGACATCGAATTTTTCACCTAAAAAAATGTACAGTGTATAGTAAGGATTTTGGAGCCTTTCCATGGCTCATCTTCCAACTGCCACAGCGGCCCAACTAGGCGTACCTACGACCTGTGCGCACCTGTGGTTATGTGTTGAGATGTGTATTAACGAAATCCAAAGACTGGAGTGGATCCGACGACATCGAATTTTTCACCTAAAAAAATGTACAGTTATAGTAAGGATTTTGGAGCCTTTCCATGGCTCATCTTCCAACTGCCACAGCGGCCCAACTAGGCGTACCTACGACCTGTGCGCACCTGTGGTTATGTGTTGAGATGTGTATTAACGAAATCCAAAGACTGGAGCGGATCCGACGACATCGAATTTTTCACCTAAAAAAATGTACAGTGTATAGTAAGGATTTTGGAGCCTTTCCATGGCCCACCTTCCAACTGCCACAGCGGCCCAACTAGGCGTACCTACGACCTGTGCACACCTGTGGTTATGTGTTGAGATGTGTATTAACGAAATCCAAAGACTGGAGTGGATCCGACGACATCGAATTTTTCACCTAAAAAAATGTACAGTGTATAGTAAGGATTTTGGAGCCTTTCCATGGCTCATCTTCCAACTGCCACAGCGGCCCAACTATGCGTACCTACGACCTGTGCGCACCTGTGGTTATGTGTTGAGATGTGTATTAACGAAATCCAAAGACTGGAGTGGATCCGACGACATCGAATTTTTCACCTAAAAAAATGTGCAGTGTATAGTAAGGATTTTGGAGCCTTTCCATGGCTCATCTTCCAACTGCCACAGCGGCCCAACTGGGCGTACCTACGACCTGTGCGCACCTGTGGTTATGTGTTGAGATGTGTATTAACGAAATCCAAAGACTGGAGTGGATCCGACGACATCGAATTTTTCACCTAAAAAAATGTACAGTGTATAGTAAGGATTTTGGAGCCTTTCCATGGCCCATCTTCCAACTGCCACAGCGGCCCAACTAGGCGTACCTACGACCTGTGCACACCTGTGGTTATGTGTTGAGATGTGTATTAACGAAATCCAAAGACTGGAGTGGATCCGACGACATCGAATTTTTCACCTAAAAAAATGTACAGTGTATAGTAAGGATTTTGGAGCCTTTCCATGGCTCATCTTCCAACTGCCACAGCGGCCCAACTAGGCGTACCTACGACCTGTGCGCACCTGTGGTTATGTGTTGAGATGTGTATTAACGAAATCCAAAGACTGGAGTGGATCCGACGACATCGAATTTTTCACCTAAAAAAATGTACAGTTATAGTAAGGATTTTGGAGCCTTTCCATGGCTCATCTTCCAACTGCCACAGCGGCCCAACTAGGCGTACCTACGACCTGTGCACACCTGTGGTTATGTGTTGAGATGTGTATTAACGAAATCCAAAGACTGGAGTGGATCCGACGACATCGAATTTTTCACCTAAAAAAAATGTACAGTGTATAGTAAGGATTTTGGAGCCTTTCCATGGCTCATCTTCCAACTGCCACAGCGGCCCAACTAGGCGTACCTACGACCTGTGCGCACCTGTGGTTATGTGTTGAGATGGGTATTAACGAAATCCAAAGACTGGAGTGGATCCGACGACATCGAATTTTTCACCTAAAAAAATGTACAGTGTATAGTAAGGATTTTGGAGCCTTTCCATGGCTCATCTTCCAACTGCCACAGCGGCCCAACTAGGCGTACCTACGACCTGTGCGCACCTGTGGTTATGTGTTGAGATGTGTATTAACGAAATCCAAAGACTGGAGTGGATCCGACGACATCGAATTTTTCACCTAAAAAAATGTACAGTGTATAGTAAGGATTTTGGAGCCTTTCCATGGCTCATCTTCCAACTGCCACAGCGGCCCAACTAGGCGTACCTTCGACCTGTGCACACCTGTGGTTATGTGTTGAGATGTGTATTAACGAAATCCAAAGACTGGAGTGGATCCGACGACATCGAATTTTTCACCTAAAAAAATGTACAGTGTATAGTAAGGATTTTGGAGCCTTTCCATGGCTCATCTTCCAACTGCCACAGCGGCCCAACTATGCGTACCTACGACCTGTGCGCACCTGTGGTTATGTTATGAGATGTGTATTAACGAAATCCAAAGACTGGAGTGGATCCGACGACATCGAATTTTTCACCTAAAAAAACGTACAGTTATAGTAAGGATTTTGGAGCCTTTCCATGGCTCATCTTCCAACTGCCACAGCGGCCCAACTATGCGTACCTACGACCTGTGCGCACCTGTGGTTATGTGTTGAGATGTGTATTAACGAAATCCAAAGACTGGAGTGGATCCGACGACTTCGAATTTTTCACCTAAAAAAATGTGCAGTGTATAGTAAGGATTTTGGAGCCTTTCCATGGCTCATCTTCCAACTGCCACAGCGGCCCAACTGGGCGTACCTACGACCTGTGCGCACCTGTGGTTATGTGTTGAGATGTGTATTAACGAAATCCAAAGACTGGAGTGGATCCGACGACATCGAATTTTTCACCTAAAAAAATGTACAGTGTATAGTAAGGATTTTGGAGCCTTTCCATGGCCCATCTTCCAACTGCCACAGCGGCCCAACTAGGCGTACCTACGACCTGTGCACACCTGTGGTTATGTGTTGAGATGTGTATTAACGAAATCCAAAGACTGGAGTGGATCCGACGACATCGAATTTTTCACCTAAAAAAATTTACAGTGTATAGTAAGGATTTTGGAGCCTTTCCATGGCTCATCTTCCAACTGCCACAGCGGCCCAACTATGCGTACCTACGACCTGTGCGCACCTGTGGTTATGTGCTGAGATGTGTATTAACGAAATCCAAAGACTGGAGTGGATCCGACGACATCGAATTTTTCACCTAAAAAAATGTACAGTGTATAGTAAGGATTTTGGAGCCTTTCCATGGCTCATTTTCCAACTGCCACAGCGGCCCAACTGGGCGTACCTACGACCTGTGCGCACCTGTGGTTATGTGTTGAGATGTGTATTAACGAAATCCAAAGACTGGAGTGGATCCGACGACATCGAATTTTTCACCTAAAAAAATGTACAGTGTATAGTAAGGATTTTGGAGCCTTTCCATGGCTCATCTTCCAACTGCCACAGCGGCCCAACTAGGCGTACCTACGACCTGTGCGCACCTGTGGTTATGTGTTGAGATGTGTATTAACGAAATCCAAAGACTGGAGTGGATCCGACGACATCGAATTTTTCACCTAAAAAAATGTACAGTTATAGTAAGGATTTTGGAGCCTTTCCATGGCTCATCTTCCAACTGCCACAGCGGCCCAACTAGGCGTACCTACGACCTGTGCGCACCTGTGGTTATGTGTTGAGATGTGTATTAACGAAATCCAAAGACTGGAGCGGATCCGACGACATCGAATTTTTCACCTAAAAAAATGTACAGTGTATAGTAAGGATTTTGGAGCCTTTCCATGGCTCATCTTCCAACTGCCACAGCGGCCCAACTATGCGTACCTACGACCTGTGCGCACCTGTGGTTATGTGTTGAGATGTGTATTAACGAAATCCAAAGACTGGAGTGGATCCGACGACATCGAATTTTTCACCTAAAAAAATGTACAGTGTATAGTAAGGATTTTGGAGCCTTTCCATGGCTCATCTTCCAACTGCCACAGCGGCCCAACTAGGCGTACCTACGACCTGTGCACACCTGTGGTTATGTGTTGAGATGTGTATTAACGAAATCCAAAGACTGGAGTGGATCCGACGACATCGAATTTTTCACCTAAAAAAATGTACAGTGTATAGTAAGGATTTTGGAGCCTTTCCATGGCTCATCTTCCAACTGCCACAGCGGCCCAACTAGGCGTACCTACGACCTGTGCGCACCTGTGGTTATGTATTGAGATGTGTATTAACGAAATCCAAAGACTGGAGTGGATCCGACGACATCGAATTTTTCACCTAAAAAAAATTGTACAGTGTATAGTAAGGATTTTGGAGCCTTTCCATGGCTCATCTTCCAACTGCCACAGCGGCCCAACTAGGCGTACCTACGACCTGTGCGCACCTGTGGTTATGTGTTGAGATGTGTATTAACGAAATCCAAAGACTGGAGTGGATCCGACGACATCGAATTTTTCACCTAAAAAAATGTACAGTGTATAGTAAGGGTTTTGGAGCCTTTCCATGGCTCATCTTCCAACTGCCACAGCGGCCCAACTATGCGTACCTACGACCTGTGCGCACCTGTGGTTATGTGTTGAGATGTGTATTAACGAAATCCAAAGACTGGAGTGGATCCGACGACTTCGAATTTTTCACCTAAAAAAATGTGCAGTGTATAGTAAGGATTTTGGAGCCTTTCCATGGCTCATCTTCCAACTGCCACAGCGGCCCAACTGGGCGTACCTACGACCTGTGCGCACCTGTGGTTATGTGTTGAGATGTGTATTAACGAAATCCAAAGACTGGAGTGGATCCGACGACATCGAATTTTTCACCTAAAAAAATGTACAGTGTATAGTAAGGATTTTGGAGCCTTTCCATGGCTCATCTTCCAACTGCCACAGCGGCCCAACTAGGCGTACCTACGACCTGTGCGCACCTGTGGTTATGTGTTGAGATGTGTATTAACGAAATCCAAAGACTGGAGTGGATCCGACGACATCGAATTTTTCACCTAAAAAAATGTACAGTGTATAGTAAGGGTTTTGGAGCCTTTCCATGGCTCATCTTCCAACTGCCACAGCGGCCCAACTATGCGTACCTACGACCTGTGCGCACCTGTGGTTATGTGTTGAGATGTGTATTAACGAAATCCAAAGACTGGAGTGGATCCGACGACTTCGAATTTTTCACCTAAAAAAATGTGCAGTGTATAGTAAGGATTTTGGAGCCTTTCCATGGCTCATCTTCCAACTGCCACAGCGGCCCAACTGGGCGTACCTACGACCTGTGCGCACCTGTGGTTATGTGTTGAGATGTGTATTAACGAAATCCAAAGACTGGAGTGGATCCGACGACATCGAATTTTTCACCTAAAAAAATGTACAGTGTATAGTAAGGATTTTGGAGCCTTTCCATGGCCCATCTTCCAACTGCCACAGCGGCCCAACTAGGCGTACCTACGACCTGTGCACACCTGTGGTTATGTGTTGAGATGTGTATTAACGAAATCCAAAGACTGGAGTGGATCCGACGACATCGAATTTTTCACCTAAAAAAATGTACAGTGTATAGTAAGGATTTTGGAGCCTTTCCATGGCTCATCTTCCAACTGCCACAGCGGCCCAACTATGCGTACCTACGACCTGTGCGCACCTGTGGTTATGTGCTGAGATGTGTATTAACGAAATCCAAAGACTGGAGTGGATCCGACGACATCGAATTTTTTCACCTAAAAAAATGTACAGTGTATAGTAAGGATTTTGGAGCCTTTCCATGGCTCATTTTCCAACTGCCACAGCGGCCCAACTGGGCGTACCTACGACCTGTGCGCACCTGTGGGTTATGTGTTGAGATGTGTATTAACGAAATCCAAAGACTGGAGTGGATCCGACGACATCGAATTTTTCACCTAAAAAAATGTACAGTGTATAGTAAGGATTTTGGAGCCTTTCCATGGCTCATCTTCCAACTGCCACAGCGGCCCAACTAGGCGTACCTACGACCTGTGCACACCTGTGGTTATGTGTTGAGATGTGTATTAACGAAATCCAAAGACTGGAGTGGATCCGACGACATCGAATTTTTCACCTAAAAAAAATGTACAGTGTATAGTAAGGATTTTTGGGCCTTTCCATGGCTCATCTTCCAACTGCCACAGCGGCCCAACTAGGCGTACCTACGACCTGTGCGCACCTGTGGTTATGTGTTGAGATGTGTATTAACGAAATCCAAAGACTGGAGTGGATCCGACGACATCGAATTTTTCACCTAAAAAAATGTACAGTTATAGTAAGGATTTTGGAGCCTTTCCATGGCTCATCTTCCAACTGCCACAGCGGCCCAACTAGGCGTACCTACGACCTGTGCGCACCTGTGGTTATGTGTTGAGATGTGTATTAACGAAATCCAAAGACTGGAGCGGATCCGACGACATCGAATTTTTCACCTAAAAAAATGTACAGTGTATAGTAAGGATTTTGGAGCCTTTCCATGGCCCACCTTCCAACTGCCACAGCGGCCCAACTAGGCGTACCTACGACCTGTGCACACCTGTGGTTATGTGTTGAGATGTGTATTAACGAAATCCAAAGACTGGAGTGGATCCGACGACATCGAATTTTTCACCTAAAAAAATGTACAGTGTATAGTAAGGATTTTGGAGCCTTTCCATGGCTCATCTTCCAACTGCCACAGCGGCCCAACTATGCGTACCTACGACCTGTGCGCACCTGTGGTTATGTGTTGAGATGGGTATTAACGAAATCCAAAGACTGGAGTGGATCCGACGACATCGAATTTTTCACCTAAAAAAATGTACAGTGTATAGTAAGGATTTTGGAGCCTTTCCATGGCTCATCTTCCAACTGCCACAGCGGCCCAACTAGGCGTACCTACGACCTGTGCGCACCTGTGGTTATGTGTTGAGATGTGTATTAACGAAATCCAAAGACTGGAGTGGATCCGACGACATCGAATTTTTCACCTAAAAAAATGTACAGTGTATAGTAAGGATTTTGGAGCCTTTCCATGGCTCATCTTCCAACTGCCACAGCGGCCCAACTAGGCGTACCTACGACCTGTGCGCACCTGTGGTTATGTGTTGAGATGTGTATTAACGAAATCCAAAGACTGGAGTGGATCCGACGACATCGAATTTTTCACCTAAAAAAATGTACAGTGTATAGTAAGGATTTTGGAGCCTTTCCATGGCTCATCTTCCAACTGCCACAGCGGCCCAACTAGGCGTACCTACGACCTGTGCACACCTGTGGTTATGTGTTGAGATGTGTATTAACGAAATCCAAAGACTGTATAGTAAGGATTTTGGAGCCTTTCCATGGCTCACCTTCCAACTGCCACAGCGGCCCAACTATGCGTACCTACGACCTGTGCGCACCTGTGGTTATGTGTTGAGATGTGTATTAACGAAATCCAAAGACTGGAGTGGATCCGACGACTTCGAATTTTTCACCTAAAAAAATGTGCAGTGTATAGTAAGGATTTTGGAGCCTTTCCATGGCTCATCTTCCAACTGCCACAGCGGCCCAACTGGGCGTACCTACGACCTGTGCGCACCTGTGGTTATGTGTTGAGATGTGTATTAACGAAATCCAAAGACTGGAGTGGATCCGACGACATCGAATTTTTCACCTAAAAAAATGTACAGTGTATAGTAAGGATTTTGGAGCCTTTCCATGGCTCATCTTCCAACTGCCACAGCGGCCCAACTAGGCGTACCTACGACCTGTGCACACCTGTGGTTATGTGTTGAGATGTGTATTAACGAAATCCAAAGACTGGAGTGGATCCGACGACATCGAATTTTTCACCTAAAAAAATGTACAGTGTATAGTAAGGATTTTGGAGCCTTTCCATGGCTCATCTTCCAACTGCCACAGCGGCCCAACTAGGCGTACCTACGACCTGTGCACACCTGTGGTTATGTGTTGAGATGTGTATTAACGAAATCCAAAGACTGGAGTGGATCCGACGACATCGAATTTTTCACCTAAAAAAATGTACAGTTATAGTAAGGATTTTGGAGCCTTTCCATGGCTCATCTTCCAACTGCCACAGCGGCCCAACTAGGCGTACCTACGACCTGTGCGCACCTGTGGTTATGTGTTGAGATGTGTATTAACGAAATCCAAAGACTGGAGCGGATCCGACGACATCGAATTTTTCACCTAAAAAAATGTACAGTGTATAGTAAGGATTTTGGAGCCTTTCCATGGCCCACCTTCCAACTGCCACAGCGGCCCAACTAGGCGTACCTACGACCTGTGCGCACCTGTGGTTATGTGTTGAGATGTGTATTAACGAAATCCAAAGACTGGAGTGGATCCGACGACATCGAATTTTTCACCTAAAAAAATGTACAGTGTATAGTAAGGATTTTGGAGCCTTTCCATGGCTCATCTTCCAACTGCCACAGCGGCCCAACTAGGCGTACCTACGACCTGTGCGCACCTGTGGTTATGTGTTGAGATGTGTATTAACGAAATCCAAAGACTGGAGTGGATCCGACGACATCGAATTTTTCACCTAAAAAAATGTACAGGGTATAGTAAGGATTTTGGAGCCTTTCCATGGCTCATCTTCCAACTGCCACAGCGGCCCAACTAGGCGTACCTACGACCTGTGCACACCTGTGGTTATGTGTTGAGATGTGTATTAACGAAATCCAAAGACTGGAGTGGATCCGACGACATCGAATTTTTCACCTAAAAAAACGTACAGTTATAGTAAGGATTTTGGAGCCTTTCCATGGCTCATCTTCCAACTGCCACAGCGGCCCAACTAGGCGTACCTACGACCTGTGCACACCTGTGGTTATGTGTTGAGATGTGTATTAACGAAATCCAAAGACTGGAGTGGATCCGACGACATCGAATTTTTCACCTAAAAAAATGTACAGTGTATAGTAAGGATTTTGGAGCCTTTCCATGGCTCATCTTCCAACTGCCACAGCGGCCCAACTATGCGTACCTACGACCTGTGCGCACCTGTGGTTATGTGTTGAGATGTGTATTAACGAAATCCAAAGACTGGAGTGGATCCGACGACATCGAATTTTTCACCTAAAAAAATGTACAGTGTATAGTAAGGATTTTGGAGCCTTTCCATGGCTCATCTTCCAACTGCCACAGCGGCCCAACTAGGCGTACCTACGACCTGTGCACACCTGTGGTTATGTGTTGAGATGTGTATTAACGAAATCCAAAGACTGGAGTGGATCCGACGACATCGAATTTTTCACCTAAAAAAACGTACAGTTATAGTAAGGATTTTGGAGCCTTTCCATGGCTCATCTTCCAACTGCCACAGCGGCCCAACTAGGCGTACCTACGACCTGTGCACACCTGTGGTTATGTGTTGAGATGTGTATTAACGAAATCCAAAGACTGGAGTGGATCCGACGACATCGAATTTTTCACCTAAAAAAATGTACAGTGTATAGTAAGGATTGTGGAGCCTTTCCATGGCTCATCTTCCAACTGCCACAGCGGCCCAACTATGAGTACCTACGACCTGTGCGCACCTGTGGTTATGTGTTGAGATGTGTATTAACGAAATCCAAAGACTGGAGTGGATCCGACGACATCGAATTTTTCACCTAAAAAAATGTACAGTTATAGTAAGGATTTTGGAGCCTTTCCATGGCTCATCTTCCAACTGCCACAGCGGCCCAACTAGGCGTACCTACGACCTGTGCGCACCTGTGGTTATGTGTTGAGATGTGTATTAACGAAATCCAAAGACTGGAGTGGATCCGACGACATCGAATTATTCACCTAAAAAAATGTACAGTGTATAGTAAGGATTTTGGAGCCTTTCCATGGCTCATTTTCCAACTGCCACAGCGGCCCAACTAGGCGTACCTACGACCTGTGCGCACCTGCGGTTATGTGTTGAGATGTGTATTAACGAAATCCAAAGACTGGAGTGGATCCGACGACATCGAATTTTTCACCTAAAAAAATGTACAGTGTATAGTAAGGATTTTGGAGCCTTTCCATGGCTCATCTTCCAACTGCCACAGCGGCCCAACTAGGCGTACCTACGACCTGTGCGCACCTGTGGTTATGTGTTGAGATGTGTATTAACGAAATCCAAAGACTGGAGTGGATCCGACGACATCGAATTTTTCACCTAAAAAAATGTACAGTGTATAGTAAGGATTTTGGAGCCTTTCCATGGCTCATCTTCCAACTGCCACAGCGGCCCAACTAGGCGTACCTACGACCTGTGCGCACCTGTGGTTATGTGTTGAGATGTGTATTAACGAAATCCAAAGACTGGAGTGGATCCGACGACATCGAATTTTTCACCTAAAAAAATGTACAGTGTATAGTAAGGATTTTGGAGCCTTTCCATGGCTCATCTTCCAACTGCCACAGCGGCCCAACTAGGCGTACCTACGACCTGTGCACACCTGTGGTTATGTGTTGAGATGTGTATTAACGAAATCCAAAGACTGGAGTGGATCCGACGACATCGAATTTTTCACCTAAAAAAACGTACAGTTATAGTAAGGATTTTGGAGCCTTTCCATGGCTCATCTTCCAACTGCCACAGCGGCCCAACTAGGCGTACCTACGACCTGTGCACACCTGTGGTTATGTGTTGAGATGTGTATTAACGAAATCCAAAGACTGGAGTGGATCCGACGACATCGAATTTTTCACCTAAAAAAATGTACAGTGTATAGTAAGGATTTTGGAGCCTTTCCATGGCTCATCTTCCAACTGCCACAGCGGCCCAACTATGCGTACCTACGACCTGTGCGCACCTGTGGTTATGTGTTGAGATGTGTATTAACGAAATCCAAAGACTGGAGTGGATCCGACGACATCGAATTTTTCACCTAAAAAAATGTACAGTGTATAGTAAGGATTTTGGAGCCTTTCCATGGCTCATCTTCCAACTGCCACAGCGGCCCAACTAGGCGTACCTACGACCTGTGCACACCTGTGGTTATGTGTTGAGATGTGTATTAACGAAATCCAAAGACTGGAGTGGATCCGACGACATCGAATTTTTCACCTAAAAAAACGTACAGTTATAGTAAGGATTTTGGAGCCTTTCCATGGCTCATCTTCCAACTGCCACAGCGGCCCAACTAGGCGTACCTACGACCTGTGCACACCTGTGGTTATGTGTTGAGATGTGTATTAACGAAATCCAAAGACTGGAGTGGATCCGACGACATCGAATTTTTCACCTAAAAAAATGTACAGTGTATAGTAAGGATTGTGGAGCCTTTCCATGGCTCATCTTCCAACTGCCACAGCGGCCCAACTATGAGTACCTACGACCTGTGCGCACCTGTGGTTATGTGTTGAGATGTGTATTAACGAAATCCAAAGACTGGAGTGGATCCGACGACATCGAATTTTTCACCTAAAAAAATGTACAGTTATAGTAAGGATTTTGGAGCCTTTCCATGGCTCATCTTCCAACTGCCACAGCGGCCCAACTAGGCGTACCTACGACCTGTGCGCACCTGTGGTTATGTGTTGAGATGTGTATTAACGAAATCCAAAGACTGGAGTGGATCCGACGACATCGAATTATTCACCTAAAAAAATGTACAGTGTATAGTAAGGATTTTGGAGCCTTTCCATGGCTCATTTTCCAACTGCCACAGCGGCCCAACTAGGCGTACCTACGACCTGTGCGCACCTGCGGTTATGTGTTGAGATGTGTATTAACGAAATCCAAAGACTGGAGTGGATCCGACTACATCGAATTTTTCACCTAAAAAAATGTACAGTGTATAGTAAGGATTTTGGAGCCTTTCCATGGCTCATCTTCCAACTGCCACAGCGGCCCAACTAGGCGTACCTACGACCTGTGCGCACCTGTGGTTATGTGTTGAGATGTGTATTAACGAAATCCAAAGACTGGAGTGGATCCGACGACATCGAATTTTTCACCTAAAAAAATGTACAGTGTATAGTAAGGATTTTGGAGCCTTTCCATGGCTCATCTTCCAACTGCCACAGCGGCCCAACTAGGCGTACCTACGACCTGTGCGCACCTGTGGTTATGTGTTGAGATGTGTATTAACGAAATCCAAAGACTGGAGTGGATCCGACGACATCGAATTTTTCACCTAAAAAAATGTACAGTGTATAGTAAGGATTTTGGAGCCTTTCCATGGCTCATCTTCCAACTGCCACAGCGGCCCAACTAGGCGTACCTACGACCTGTGCGCACCTGTGGTTATGTGTTGAGATGTGTATTAACGAAATCCAAAGACTGGAGTGGATCCGACGACATCGAATTTTTCACCTAAAAAAATGTACAGTGTATAGTAAGGATTTTGGAGCCTTTCCATGGCTCATCTTTCAACTGCCACAGCGGCCCAACTAGGCGTACCTACGACCTGTGCGCACCTGTGGTTATGTGTTGAGATGTGTATTAACGAAATCCAAAGACTGGAGTGGATCCGACGACATCGAATTTTTCACCTAAAAAAATGTACAGTGTATAGTAAGGATTTTGGAGCCTTTCCATGGCTCATCTTCCAACTGCCACAGCGGCCCAACTAGGCGTACCTTCGACCTGTGCGCACCTGTGGTTATGTGTTGAGATGTGTATTAACGAAATCCAAAGACTGGAGTGGATCCGACGACATCGAATTATTCACCTAAAAAAATGTACAGTGTATAGTAAGGATTTTGGAGCCTTTCCATGGCTCATTTTCCAACTGCCACAGCGGCCCAACTAGGCGTACCTACGACCTGTGCGCACCTGCGGTTATGTGTTGAGATGTGTATTAACGAAATCCAAAGACTGGAGTGGATCCGACGACATCGAATTTTTCACCTAAAAAAATGTACAGTGTATAGTAAGGATTTTGGAGCCTTTCCATGGCTCATCTTCCAACTGCCACAGCGGCCCAACTAGGCGTACCTACGACCTGTGCGCACCTGTGGTTATGTGTTGAGATGTGTATTAACGAAATCCAAAGACTGGAGTGGATCCGACGACATCGAATTTTTCACCTAAAAAAATGTACACTGTATAGTAAGGATTTTGGAGCCTTTCCATGGCTCATCTTCCAACTGCCACAGCGGCCCAACTAGGTGTACCTACGACCTGTGCGCACCTGTGGTTATGTGTTGAGATGTGTATTAACGAAATCCAAAGACTGGAGTGAATCCGAAGACATCGAATTTTTCACCTAAAAATATGTACAGTAAGGATTTTGGAGCCTTTCCATGGCTCATCTTCCAACTGCCACAGCGGCCCAACTAGGCGTACCTTCGACCTGTGCGCACCTGTGGTTATGTGTTGAGATGTGTATTAACGAAATCCAAAGACTGGAGTGGATCCGACGACATCGAATTTTTCACCTAAAAAAATGTACAGTGTATAGTAAGGATTTTGGAGCCTTTCCATGGCTCATCTTCCAACTGCCACAGCGGCCCAACTAGGCGTACCTACGACCTGTGCGCACCTGTGGTTATGTGTTGAGATGTGTATTAACGAAATCCAAAGACTGGAGTGGATCCGACGACATCGAATTTTTCACCTAAAAAAATGTACAGTGTATAGTAAGGATTTTGGAGCCTTTCCATGGCTCATCTTCCAACTGCCACAGCGGCCCAACTAGGCGTACCTACGACCTGTGCACACCTGTGGTTATGTGTTGAGATGTGTATTAACGAAATCCAAATACTGGAGTGGACCCGACGATTTTGGAGCCTTTCCATGGCTCATCTTCCAACTGCCACAGCGGCCCAACTAGGCGTACCTACGACCTGTGCGCACCTGTGGTTATGTGTTGAGATGTGTATTAACGAAATCCAAAGACTGGAGTGGATCCGGCGACATCGAATTTTTCACCTAAAAAAATGTACAGTGTATAGTAAGGATTTTGGAGCCTTTCCATGGCTCATCTTCCAACTGCCACAGCGGCCCAACTAGGCGTACCTACGACCTGGGCGCACCTGTGGTTATGTGTTGAGATGTGTATTAACGAAATCCAAAGACTGGAGTGGATCCGACGACATCGAATTTTTCACCTAAAAAAATGTACAGTGTATAGTAAGGATTTTGGAGCCTTTCCATGGCTCATCTTCCAACTGCCACAGCGGCCCAACTAGGCTTACCTACGACCTGGGCGCACCTGTGGTTATGTGTTGAGATGTGTATTAACGAAATCCAAAGACTGGAGTGGATCCGACGACATCGAATTTTTCACCTAAAAAAATGTACAGTGTATAGTAAGGATTTTGGAGCCTTTCCATGGCTCATCTTCCAACTGCCACAGCGGCCCAACTAGGCGTACCTACGACCTGTGCACACCTGTGGTTATGTGTTGAGATGTGTATTAACGAAATCCAAATACTGGAGTGGACCCGACGATTTTGGAGCCTTTCCATGGCTCATCTTCCAACTGCCACAGCGGCCCAACTAGGCGTACCTACGACCTGTGCGCACCTGTGGTTATGTGTTGAGATGTGTATTAACGAAATCCAAAGACTGGAGTGGATCCGACGACATCGAATTTTTCACCTAAAAAAATGTACAGTGTATAGTAAGGATTTTGGAGCCTTTCCATGGCTCATCTTCCACTTGCCACAGCGGCCCAACTAGGCGTACCTACGACCTGTGCACACCTGTGGTTATGTGTTGAGATGTGTATTAACGAAATCCAAAGACTGGAGTGGATCCGACGACATCGAATTTTTCACCTAAAAAAATTTACAGTGTATAGTAAGGATTTTGGAGCCTTTCCATGGCTCATCTTCCAACTGCCACAGCGGCCCAACTAGGCGTACCTACGACCTGTGCACACCTGTGGTTATGTGTTGAGATGTGTATTAACGAAATCCAAATACTGGAGTGGACCCGACGATTTTGGAGCCTTTCCATGGCTCATCTTCCAACTGCCACAGCGGCCCAACTAGGCGTACCTACGACCTGTGCGCACCTGTGGTTATGTGTTGAGATGTGTATTAACGAAATCCAAAGACTGGAGTGGATCCGACGACATCGAATTTTTCACCTAAAAAAATGTACAGTTATAGTAAGGATTTTGGAGCCTTTCCATGGCTCATCTTCCAACTGCCACAGCGGCCCAACTAGGCGTACCTACGACCTGTGCACACCTGTGGTTATGTGTTGAGATGTGTATTAACGAAATCCAAATACTGGAGTGGACCCGACGATTTTGGAGCCTTTCCATGGCTCATCTTCCAACTGCCACAGCGGCCCAACTAGGCGTACCTACGACCTGTGCGCACCTGTGGTTATGTGTTGAGATGTGTATTAACGAAATCCAAAGACTGGAGTGGATCCGACGACATCGAATTTTTCACCTAAAAA
Organism: Eristalis pertinax; assembly: GCA_907269125.1. Lineage (NCBI taxonomy): Eukaryota > Metazoa > Arthropoda > Insecta > Diptera > Syrphidae > Eristalis > Eristalis pertinax. The sequence goes on from OU026148.1 coordinate 33,518,482, forward strand.
AATGTACAGTGTATAGTAAGGATTTTGGAGCCTTTCCATCGCTCATCTTCCACTTGCCACAGCGGCCCAACTAGGCGTACCTACGACCTGTGCACACCTGTGGTTATGTGTTGAGATGTGTATTAACGAAATCCAAAGACTGGAGTGGATCCGACGACATCGAATTTTTCACGTAAAAAAATTTACAGTGTATAGTAAGGATTTTGGAGCCTTTCCATGGCTCATCTTCCAACTGCCACAGCGGCCCAACTAGGCGTACCTACGACCTGTGCACACCTGTGGTTATGTGTTGAGATGTGTATTAACGAAATCCAAATACTGGAGTGGACCCGACGATTTTGGAGCCTTTCCATGGCTCATCTTCCAACTGCCACAGCGGCCCAACTAGGCGTACCTACGACCTGTGCACACCTGTGGTTATGTGTTGAGATGTGTATTAACGAAATCCAAAGACTGGAGTGGATCCGACGACATCGAATTTTTCACCTAAAAAAATGTACAGTGTATAGTAAGGATTTTGGAGCCTTTCCATGGCTCATCTTCCAACTGCCACAGCGGCCCAACTAGGCGTACCTCCGACCTGTGCACACCTGTGGTTATGTGTTGAGATGTGTATTAACGAAATCCAAAGACTGGAGTGGATCCGGCGACATCGAATTTTTCACCTAAAAAAATGTACAGTGTATAGTAAGGATTTTGGAGCCTTTCCATGGCTCATCTTCCAACTGCCACAGCGGCCCAACTAGGCGTACCTCCGACCTGTGCACACCTGTGGTTATGTGTTGAGATGTGTATTAACGAAATCCAAAGACTGGAGTGGATCCGACGACATCGAATTTTTCACCTAAAAAAATGTACAGTGTATAGTAAGGATTTTGGAGCCTTTCCATGGCTCATCTTCCAACTGCCACAGCGGCCCAACTAGGCGTACCTACGACCTGTGCACACCTGTGGTTATGTGTTGAGATGTGTATTAACGAAATCCAAATACTGGAGTGGACCCGACGATTTTGGAGCCTTTCCATGGCTCATCTTCCAACTGCCACAGCGGCCCAACTAGGCGTACCTACGACCTGTGCGCACCTGTGGTTATGTGTTGAGATGTGTATTAACGAAATCCAAAGACTGGAGTGGATCCGACGACATCGAATTTTTCACCTAAAAAAATGTACAGTGTATAGTAAGGATTTTGGAGCCTTTCCATGGCTCATCTTCCAACTGCCACAGCGGCCCAACTAGGCGTACCTACGACCTGTGCGCACCTGTGGTTATGTGTTGAGATGTGTATTAACGAAATCCAAAGACTGGAGTGGATCCGACGACATCGAATTTTTCACCTAAAAAAATGTACAGTGTATAGTAAGGATTTTGGAGCCTTTCCATGGCTCATCTTCCAACTGCCACAGCGGCCCAACTAGGCTTACCTACGACCTGGGCGCACCTGTGGTTATGTGTTGAGATGTGTATTAACGAAATCCAAAGACTGGAGTGGATCCGACGACATCGAATTTTTCACCTAAAAAAATGTACAGTGTATAGTAAGGATTTTGGAGCCTTTCCATGGCTCATCTTCCAACTGCCACAGCGGCCCAACTAGGCGTACCTCCGACCTGTGCACACCTGTGGTTATGTGTTGAGATGTGTATTACCGAAATCCAAAGACTGGAGTGGATCCGGCGACATCGAATTTTTCACCTAAAAAAATGTACAGTGTATAGTAAGGATTTTGGAGCCTTTCCATGGCTCATCTTCCAACTGCCACAGCGGCCCAACTAGGCGTACCTACGACCTGTGCACACCTGTGGTTATGTGTTGAGATGTGTATTAACGAAATCCAAATACTGGAGTGGACCCGACGATTTTGGAGCCTTTCCATGGCTCATCTTCCAACTGCCACAGCGGCCCAACTAGGCGTACCTACGACCTGTGCGCACCTGTGGTTATGTGTTGAGATGTGTATTAACGAAATCCAAAGACTGGAGTGGATCTGACGACATCGAATTTTTCACCTAAAAAAATGTACAGTGTATAGTAAGGATTTTGGAGCCTTTCCATGGCTCATCTTCCAACTGCCACAGCGGCCCAACTAGGCGTACCTACGACCTGTGCACACCTGTGGTTATGTGTTGAGATGTGTATTAACGAAATCCAAATACTGGAGTGGATCCGACGATTTTGGAGCCTTTCCATGGCTCATCTTCCAACTGCCACAGCGGCCCAACTAGGCGTACCTACGACCTGTGCGCACCTGTGGTTATGTGTTGAGATGTGTATTAACGAAATCCAAAGACTGGAGTGGATCCGACGACATCGAATTTTTCACCTAAAAAAATATACAGTGTATAGTAAGGATTTTGGAGCCTTTCCATGGCTCATCTTCCACTTGCCACAGCGGCCCAACTAGGCGTACCTACGACCTGTGCACACCTGTGGTTATGTGTTGCGATGTGTATTAACGAAATCCAAAGACTGGAGTGGATCCGACGACATCGAATTTTTCACCTAAAAAAATTTACAGTGTATAGTAAGGATTTTGGAGCCTTTCCATGGCTCATCTTCCACTTGCCACAGCGGCCCAACTAGGCGTACCTACGACCTGTGCACACCTGTGGTTATGTGTTGCGATGTGTATTAACGAAATCCAAAGACTGGAGTGGATCCGACGACATCGAATTTTTCACCTAAAAAAATGTTCAGTGTATAGTAAGGATTTTGGAGCCTCATCTTCCAACTGCCACAGCGGCCCAACTAGGCGTACCTACGACCTGTGCGCACCTGTGGTTATGTGTTGAGATGTGTATTAACGAAATCCAAAGACTGGAGTGGATCTGACGACATCGAATTTTTCACCTAAAAAAATGTACAGTGTATAGTAAGGATTTTGGAGCCTTTCCATGGTTCATCTTCCAACTGCCACAGCGGCCCAACTAGGCGTACCTACGACCTGTGCACACCTGTGGTTATGTGTTGAGATGTGTATTAACGAAATCCAAATACTGGAGTGGATCCGACGATTTTGGAGCCTTTCCATGGCTCATCTTCCAACTGCCACAGCGGCCCAACTAGGCGTACCTACGACCTGTGCACACCTGTGGTTATGTGTTGAGATGTGTATTAACGAAATCCAAAGACTGGAGTGGATCCGACGACATCGAATTTTTCACCTAAAAAAATTTACAGTTTATAGTAAGGATTTTGGAGCCTTTCCATGGCTCATGTTCCAACTGCCACAGCGGCCCAACTAGGCGTACCTACGACCTGTGCACACCTGTGGTTATGTGTTGAGATGTGTATTAACGAAATCCAAAGACTGGAGTGGATCCGACGACATCGAATTTTTCACCTAAAAAAATGTACAGTGTATAGTAAGGATTTTGGAGCCTTTCCATGGCTCATCTTTCAACTGCCACAGCGGCCCAACTAGGCGTACCTACGACCTGTGCACACCTGTGGTTATGTGTTGAGATGTGTATTAACGAAATCCAAAGACTGGAGTGGATCCGACGACATCGAATTTTTCACCTAAAAAAATGTACAGTGTATAGTAAGGATTTTGGAGCCTTTCCATGGCTCATCTTCCAACTGCCACAGCGGCCCAACTAGGCGTACCTACGACATGTGCGCACCTGTGGATATGTGTTGAGATGTGTATTAACGAAATCCAAAGACTGGAGTGGATCCGACGACATCGAATTTTTCACCTAAAAAAATGTACAGTGTATAGTAAGGATTTTGGAGCTTTTCCATGGCTCATCTTCCAACTGCCACAGCGGCCCCACTGGGCGTACCTACGACCTGTGCACACCTGTGGTTATGTGTTGAGATGTGTATTAACGAAATCCAAAGACTGGAGTGGATCCGACGACATCGAATTTTTCACCTAAAAAAATTTACAGTGTATAGTAAGGATTTTGGAGCCTTTCCATGGCTCATCTTCCAACTGCCACAGCGGCCCAACTAGACGTACCTACGACCTATGCGCACCTGTGGTTATGTGTTGAGATGTGTATTAACGAAATCCAAAGACTGGAGTGGAGCCGACGACATCGAATTTTGTGTATTAACGAAATCCAAAGACTGGAGTGGACCCGACGATTTTGGAGCCTTTCCATGGCTCATCTTCCAACTGCCACAGCGGCCCAACTAGGCGTACCTACGACCTGTGCGCACCTGTGGTTATGTGTTGAGATGTGTATTAACGAAATCCAAAGACTGGAGTGGATCTGACGACATCGAATTTTTCACCTAAAAAAATGTACAGTGTATAGTAAGGATTTTGGAGCCTTTCCATGGTTCATCTTCCAACTGCCACAGCGGCCCAACTAGGCGTACCTACGACCTGTGCACACCTGTGGTTATGTGTTGAGATGTGTATTAACGAAATCCAAATACTGGAGTGGATCCGACGATTTTGGAGCCTTTCCATGGCTCATCTTCCAACTGCCACAGCGGCCCAACTAGGCGTACCTACGACCTGTGCACACCTGTGGTTATGTGTTGAGATGTGTATTAACGAAATCCAAAGACTGGAGTGGATCCGACGACATCGAATTTTTCACCTAAAAAAATTTACAGTTTATAGTAAGGATTTTGGAGCCTTTCCATGGCTCATGTTCCAACTGCCACAGCGGCCCAACTAGGCGTACCTACGACCTGTGCACACCTGTGGTTATGTGTTGAGATGTGTATTAACGAAATCCAAAGACTGGAGTGGATCCGACGACATCGAATTTTTCACCTAAAAAAATGTACAGTGTATAGTAAGGATTTTGGAGCCTTTCCATGGCTCATCTTTCAACTGCCACAGCGGCCCAACTAGGCGTACCTACGACCTGTGCACACCTGTGGTTATGTGTTGAGATGTGTATTAACGAAATCCAAAGACTGGAGTGGATCCGACGACATCGAATTTTTCACCTAAAAAAATGTACAGTGTATAGTAAGGATTTTGGAGCCTTTCCATGGCTCATCTTCCAACTGCCACAGCGGCCCAACTAGGCGTACCTACGACATGTGCGCACCTGTGGATATGTGTTGAGATGTGTATTAACGAAATCCAAAGACTGGAGTGGATCCGACGACATCGAATTTTTCACCTAAAAAAATGTACAGTGTATAGTAAGGATTTTGGAGCTTTTCCATGGCTCATCTTCCAACTGCCACAGCGGCCCCACTGGGCGTACCTACGACCTGTGCACACCTGTGGTTATGTGTTGAGATGTGTATTAACGAAATCCAAAGACTGGAGTGGATCCGACGACATCGAATTTTTCACCTAAAAAAATTTACAGTGTATAGTAAGGATTTTGGAGCCTTTCCATGGCTCATCTTCCAACTGCCACAGCGGCCCAACTAGACGTACCTACGACCTATGCGCACCTGTGGTTATGTGTTGAGATGTGTATTAACGAAATCCAAAGACTGGAGTGGAGCCGACGACATCGAATTTTGTGTATTAACGAAATCCAAAGACTGGAGTGGATCCGACGACATCGAATTTTTCACCTAAAAAAATGTACAGTGTATAGTAAGGATTTTGGAGCCTTTCCATGGCTCATCTTCCAACTGCCACAGCGGCCCAACTAGGCGTACCTACGACCTGTGCGCACCTGTGGTTATGTGTTGAGATGTGTATTACCGAAATCCAAAGACTGGAGTGCATCCGACGACATCGAATTTTTCACCTAAAAAAATGTACAGTGTATAGTAAGGATTTTGGAGCCTTCCATGGCTCATCTTCCAACTGCCATAGCGGCCCAACTAGGCGTACCTGTGACCTGTGCGCACCTGTGGTTATGTGTTGAGATGTGTATTAACGAAATCCAAAGACTGGAGTGGATCCGACGACATCGCATTTTTCACCTAAAAAAATGTACAGTGTATAGTAAGGATTTTGGAGCCTCATCTTCCAACTGCCACAGCGGCCCAACTAGGCGTACCTACGACCTGTGCGCACCTGTGGTTATGTGTTGAGATGTGTATTAACGAAATCCAAAGACTGGAGTGGATCCGACGACATCGAATTTTTCACCTAAAAAAATGTACAGTTATAGTAAGGATTTTGGAGCCTTTCCATGGCTCATCTTCCAACTGCAACAGCGGCCCAACTGGGCGTACCTACGACCTGTGCGCACCTGTGGTTATGTGTTGAGATGTGTATTAACGAAATCCAAAGACTGGAGTGGATCCGACGACATCGAATTTTTCACCTAAAAAAATGTACAGTGTATAGTAAGGATTTTGGAGCCTTTCCATGGCTCATTTTCCAACTGCCACAGCGGCCCAACTAGGCGTACCTACGACCTGTGCGCACCTGTGGTTATGTGTTGAGATGTGTATTAACGAAATCCAAAGACTGGAGTGGATCCGATGACATCGAATTTTTCACCAAATAAAATGTACAGTGTATAGTAAGGATTTTGGAGCCTTTCTATGGCTCATCTTCCAACTGCCACAGCGGCCCAACTAGGCGTACCTACGACCTGTGCGCACCTGTGGTTATGTGTTGAGATGTGTATTAACGAAATCCAAAGACTGGAGTGGATCCGACGACATCGAATTTTTCACCTAAAAAAAAATGTAAGGATTTTGGAGCCTTTCCATGGCCCATCTTCCAACTGCCACAGCGGCCCCACTAGGCGTACCTATGACCTGTGCGCACCTGTGGTTATGTGTTGAGATGTGTATTAACGAAATCCAAAGACTGGAGTGGATCCGACGACATCGAATTTTTCACCTAAAAAAATGTACAGTGTATAGTAAGGAATTTGGAGCCTTTGCATGGCTCATCTTCCAACTGCCACAGCGGCCCAACTAGGCGTACCTACGACCTGTGCGCACCTGTGGTTATGTGTTGAGATGTGTATTAACGAAATCCAAAGACTGGAGTGGATCCGACGACATCGAATTTTTCACCTAAAAAAATGTACAGTGTATAGTAAGGATTTTGGAGCCTTTCCATGGCTCATCTTCCAACTGCCACAGCGGCCCAACTAGGCGTACCTACGACCTGTGCGCACCTGTGGTTATGTGTTGAGATGTGTATTAACGAAATCCAAAGACTGGAGTGGATCCGACGACATCGAATTTTTCACCTAAAAAAATGTACAGTGTATAGTAAGGATTTTGGAGCCTTTCCATGGCTCATCTTCCAACGGCCACAGCGGCCCAACTAGGCGTACCTACGACCTGTGCACACCTGTGGTTATGTGTTGAGATGTGTATTAACGAAATCCAAAGACTGGAGTGGTTCCGACGACATCGAATTTTTCACCTAAAAAAATGTACAGTGTATAGTAAGGATTTTGGAGCCTTTCCATGGCTCATCTTCCAACTGCCACAGCGGCCCAACTAGGCGTACCTACGACCTGTGCGCACCTGTGGTTATGTGTTGAGATGTGTATTAACGAAATCCAAAGACTGGAGTGGATCCGACGACATCGATTTTTTCACCTAAAAAAAAATGTAAGGATTTTGGAGCCTTTCCATGGCCCATCTTCCAACTGCCACAGCGGCCCCACTAGGCGTACCTATGACCTGTGCGCACCTGTGGTTATGTGTTGAGATGTGTATTAACGAAATCCAAAGACTGGAGTGGATCCGACGACATCGAATTTTTCACCTAAAAAAATGTACAGTGTATAGTAAGGAATTTGGAGCCTTTGCATGGCTCATCTTCCAACTGCCACAGCGGCCCAACTAGGCGTACCTACGACCTGTGCGCACCTGTGGTTATGTGTTGAGATGTGTATTAACGAAATCCAAAGACTGGAGTGGATCCGACGACATCGAATTTTTCACCTAAAAAAATGTACAGTGTATAGTAAGGATTTTGGAGCCTTTCCATGGCTCATCTTCCAACTGCCACAGCGGCCCAACTAGGCGTACCTACGACCTGTGCGCACCTGTGGTTATGTGTTGAGATGTGTATTAACGAAATCCAAAGACTGGAGTGGATCCGACGACATCGAATTTTTCACCTAAAAAAATGTACAGTGTATAGTAAGGATTTTGGAGCCTTTCCATGGCTCATCTTCCAACGGCCACAGCGGCCCAACTAGGCGTACCTACGACCTGTGCGCACCTGTGGTTATGTGTTGAGATGTGTATTAACGAAATCCAAAGACTGGAGTGGTTCCGACGACATCGAATTTTTCACCTAAAAAAATGTACAGTGTATAGTAAGGATTTTGGAGCCTTTCCATGGCTCATCTTCCAACTGCCACAGCGGCCCAACTAGGCGTACCTACGACCTGTGCGCACCTGTGGTTATGTGTTGAGATGTGTATTAACGAAATCCAAAGACTGGAGTGGATCCGACGACATCGATTTTTTCACCTAAAAAAAAATGTAAGGATTTTGGAGCCTTTCCATGGCTCATCTTCCAACTGCCACAGCGGCCCAACTAGGCGTACCTACGACCTGTGCACACCTGTGGTTATGTGTTGAGATGTGTATTAACGAAATCCAAAGACTGGAGTGGATCCGACGACATCGAATTTTTCACCTAAAAAAATGTACAGTGTATAGTAAGGATTTTGGAGCCTTTCATGGCTCATCTTCCAACTGCCACAGCGGCCCAACTAGGCGTACCTACGACCTGTGCACACCTGTGGTTATGTGTTGAGATGTGTATTAACGAAATCCAAAGACTGGAGTGGATCCGACGACATCGAATGTTTCACCTAAAAAAATGTACAGTGTATAGTAAGGATTTTGGAGAATTTCCATGGCTCATCTTCCAACTGCCACAGCGGCCCAACTAGGCGTACCTACGACCTGTGCGCACCTGTGGTTATGTGTTGAGATGTGTATTAACGAAATCCAAAGACTGGAGTGGATCCGACGACATCGATTTTTTCACCTAAAAAAAAATGTAAGGATTTTGGAGCCTTTCCATGGCTCATCTTCCAACTACCACAGCGGCCCAACTAGGCGTACCTACGACCTGTGCACACCTGTGGTTATGTGTTGAGATGTGTATTAACGAAATCCAAAGACTGGAGTGGATCCGACGACATCGAATTTTTCACCTAAAAAAATGTACAGTGTATAGTAGGGATTTTGGAGCCTTTCCATGGCTCATGTTCCAACTAGGCGTACCTACGACCTGTGCACACCTGTGGTTATGTGTTGAGATGTGTATTAACGAAATCCAAAGACTGGAGTGGATCCGACGACATCGAATTTTTCACCTAAAAAAATGTACAGTGTATAGTAAGGATTTTGGAGCCTTTCATGGCTCATCTTCCAACTGCCACAGCGGCCCAACTAGGCGTACCTACGACCTGTGCACACCTGTGGTTATGTGTTGAGATGTGTATTAACGAAATCCAAAGACTGGAGTGGATCCGACGACATCGATTTTTTCACCTAAAAAAATGTACAGTGTATAGTAGGGATTTTGGAGCCTTTCCATGGCTCATCTTCCAACTGCCACAGCGGCCCAACTAGGCGTACCTACGACCTGTGCGCACCTGTGGTTATGTGTTGAGATGTGTATTAACGAAATCCAAAGACTGGAGTGGATCCGACGACATCGATTTTTTCACCTAAAAAAAAATGTAAGGATTTTGGAGCCTTTCCATGGCTCATCTTCCAACTACCACAGCGGCCCAACTAGGCGTACCTACGACCTGTGCACACCTGTGGTTATGTGTTGAGATGTGTATTAACGAAATCCAAAGACTGGAGTGGATCCGACGACATCGAATTTTTCACCTAAAAAAATGTACAGTGTATAGTAAGGAATTTGGAGCCTTTGCATGGCTCATCTTCCAACTGCCACAGCGGCCCAACTAGGCGTACCTACGACCTGTGCGCACCTGTGGTTATGTGTTGAGATGTGTATTAACGAAATCCAAAGACTGGAGTGGATCCGACGACATCGAATTTTTCACCTAAAAAAATGTACAGTGTATAGTAAGGATTTTGGAGCCTTTCCATGGCTCATCTTCCAACGGCCACAGCGGCCCAACTAGGCGTACCTACGACCTGTGCACACCTGTGGTTATGTGTTGAGATGTGTATTAACGAAATCCAAAGACTGGAGTGGTTCCGACGACATCGAATTTTTCACCTAAAAAAATGTACAGTGTATAGTAAGGATTTTGGAGCCTTTCCATGGCTCATCTTCCAACTGCCACAGCGGCCCAACTAGGCGTACCTACGACCTGTGCGCACCTGTGGTTATGTGTTGAGATGTGTATTAACGAAATCCAAAGACTGGAGTGGATCCGACGACATCGATTTTTTCACCTAAAAAAAAATGTAAGGATTTTGGAGCCTTTCCATGGCTCATCTTCCAACTGCCACAGCGGCCCAACTAGGCGTACCTACGACCTGTGCGCACCTGTGGTTATGTGTTGAGATGTGTATTACCGAAATCCAAAGACTGGAGTGCATCCGACGACATCGAATTTTTCACCTAAAAAAATGTACAGTGTATAGTAAGGATTTTGGAGCCTTCCATGGCTCATCTTCCAACTGCCATAGCGGCCCAACTAGGCGTACCTGTGACCTGTGCGCACCTGTGGTTATGTGTTGAGATGTGTATTAACGAAATCCAAAGACTGGAGTGGATCCGACGACATCGCATTTTTCACCTAAAAAAATGTACAGTGTATAGTAAGGATTTTGGAGCCTCATCTTCCAACTGCCACAGCGGCCCAACTAGGCGTACCTACGACCTGTGCGCACCTGTGGTTATGTGTTGAGATGTGTATTAACGAAATCCAAAGACTGGAGTGGATCCGACGACATCGAATTTTTCACCTAAAAAAATGTACAGTTATAGTAAGGATTTTGGAGCCTTTCCATGGCTCATCTTCCAACTGCAACAGCGGCCCAACTGGGCGTACCTACGACCTGTGCGCACCTGTGGTTATGTGTTGAGATGTGTATTAACGAAATCCAAAGACTGGAGTGGATCCGACGACATCGAATTTTTCACCTAAAAAAATGTACAGTGTATAGTAAGGATTTTGGAGCCTTTCCATGGCTCATTTTCCAACTGCCACAGCGGCCCAACTAGGCGTACCTACGACCTGTGCGCACCTGTGGTTATGTGTTGAGATGTGTATTAACGAAATCCAAAGACTGGAGTGGATCCGATGACATCGAATTTTTCACCAAATAAAATGTACAGTGTATAGTAAGGATTTTGGAGCCTTTCTATGGCTCATCTTCCAACTGCCACAGCGGCCCAACTAGGCGTACCTACGACCTGTGCGCACCTGTGGTTATGTGTTGAGATGTGTATTAACGAAATCCAAAGACTGGAGTGGATCCGACGACATCGATTTTTTCACCTAAAAAAAAATGTAAGGATTTTGGAGCCTTTCCATGGCCCATCTTCCAACTGCCACAGCGGCCCCACTAGGCGTACCTATGACCTGTGCGCACCTGTGGTTATGTGTTGAGATGTGTATTAACGAAATCCAAAGACTGGAGTGGATCCGACGACATCGAATTTTTCACCTAAAAAAATGTACAGTGTATAGTAAGGAATTTGGAGCCTTTGCATGGCTCATCTTCCAACTGCCACAGCGGCCCAACTAGGCGTACCTACGACCTGTGCGCACCTGTGGTTATGTGTTGAGATGTGTATTAACGAAATCCAAAGACTGGAGTGGATCCGACGACATCGAATTTTTCACCTAAAAAAATGTACAGTGTATAGTAAGGATTTTGGAGCCTTTCCATGGCTCATCTTCCAACTGCCACAGCGGCCCAACTAGGCGTACCTACGACCTGTGCGCACCTGTGGTTATGTGTTGAGATGTGTATTAACGAAATCCAAAGACTGGAGTGGATCCGACGACATCGAATTTTTCACCTAAAAAAATGTACAGTGTATAGTAAGGATTTTGGAGCCTTTCCATGGCTCATCTTCCAACGGCCACAGCGGCCCAACTAGGCGTACCTACGACCTGTGCACACCTGTGGTTATGTGTTGAGATGTGTATTAACGAAATCCAAAGACTGGAGTGGTTCCGACGACATCGAATTTTTCACCTAAAAAAATGTACAGTGTATAGTAAGGATTTTGGAGCCTTTCCATGGCTCATCTTCCAACTGCCACAGCGGCCCAACTAGGCGTACCTACGACCTGTGCGCACCTGTGGTTATGTGTTGAGATGTGTATTAACGAAATCCAAAGACTGGAGTGGATCCGACGACATCGATTTTTTCACCTAAAAAAAAATGTAAGGATTTTGGAGCCTTTCCATGGCCCATCTTCCAACTGCCACAGCGGCCCCACTAGGCGTACCTATGACCTGTGCGCACCTGTGGTTATGTGTTGAGATGTGTATTAACGAAATCCAAAGACTGGAGTGGATCCGACGACATCGAATTTTTCACCTAAAAAAATGTACAGTGTATAGTAAGGAATTTGGAGCCTTTGCATGGCTCATCTTCCAACTGCCACAGCGGCCCAACTAGGCGTACCTACGACCTGTGCGCACCTGTGGTTATGTGTTGAGATGTGTATTAACGAAATCCAAAGACTGGAGTGGATCCGACGACATCGAATTTTTCACCTAAAAAAATGTACAGTGTATAGTAAGGATTTTGGAGCCTTTCCATGGCTCATCTTCCAACTGCCACAGCGGCCCAACTAGGCGTACCTACGACCTGTGCGCACCTGTGGTTATGTGTTGAGATGTGTATTAACGAAATCCAAAGACTGGAGTGGATCCGACGACATCGAATTTTTCACCTAAAAAAATGTACAGTGTATAGTAAGGATTTTGGAGCCTTTCCATGGCTCATCTTCCAACGGCCACAGCGGCCCAACTAGGCGTACCTACGACCTGTGCGCACCTGTGGTTATGTGTTGAGATGTGTATTAACGAAATCCAAAGACTGGAGTGGTTCCGACGACATCGAATTTTTCACCTAAAAAAATGTACAGTGTATAGTAAGGATATTGGAGCCTTTCCATGGCTCATCTTCCAACTGCCACAGCGGCCCAACTAGGCGTACCTACGACCTGTGCGCACCTGTGGTTATGTGTTGAGATGTGTATTAACGAAATCCAAAGACTGGAGTGGATCCGACGACATCGATTTTTTCACCTAAAAAAAAATGTAAGGATTTTGGAGCCTTTCCATGGCTCATCTTCCAACTACCACAGCGGCCCAACTAGGCGTACCTACGACCTGTGCACACCTGTGGTTATGTGTTGAGATGTGTATTAACGAAATCCAAAGACTGGAGTGGATCCGACGACATCGAATTTTTCACCTAAAAAAATGTACAGTGTATAGTAAGGATTTTGGAGCCTTTCATGGCTCATCTTCCAACTGCCACAGCGGCCCAACTAGGCGTACCTACGACCTGTGCACACCTGTGGTTATGTGTTGAGATGTGTATTAACGAAATCCAAAGACTGGAGTGGATCCGACGACATCGAATGTTTCACCTAAAAAAATGTACAGTGTATAGTAAGGATTTTGGAGAATTTCCATGGCTCATCTTCCAACTGCCACAGCGGCCCAACTAGGCGTACCTACGACCTGTGCGCACCTGTGGTTATGTGTTGAGATGTGTATTAACGAAATCCAAAGACTGGAGTGGATCCGACGACATCGATTTTTTCACCTAAAAAAAAATGTAAGGATTTTGGAGCCTTTCCATGGCTCATCTTCCAACTACCACAGCGGCCCAACTAGGCGTACCTACGACCTGTGCACACCTGTGGTTATGTGTTGAGATGTGTATTAACGAAATCCAAAGACTGGAGTGGATCCGACGACATCGAATTTTTCACCTAAAAAAATGTACAGTGTATAGTAGGGATTTTGGAGCCTTTCCATGGCTCATGTTCCAACTAGGCGTACCTACGACCTGTGCACACCTGTGGTTATGTGTTGAGATGTGTATTAACGAAATCCAAAGACTGGAGTGGATCCGACGACATCGAATTTTTCACCTAAAAAAATGTACAGTGTATAGTAAGGATTTTGGAGCCTTTCATGGCTCATCTTCCAACTGCCACAGCGGCCCAACTAGGCGTACCTACGACCTGTGCACACCTGTGGTTATGTGTTGAGATGTGTATTAACGAAATCCAAAGACTGGAGTGGATCCGACGACATCGATTTTTTCACCTAAAAAAATGTACAGTGTATAGTAGGGATTTTGGAGCCTTTCCATGGCTCATCTTCCAACTGCCACAGCGGCCCAACTAGGCGTACCTACGACCTGTGCGCACCTGTGGTTATGTGTTGAGATGTGTATTAACGAAATCCAAAGACTGGAGTGGATCCGACGACATCGATTTTTTCACCTAAAAAAAAATGTAAGGATTTTGGAGCCTTTCCATGGCTCATCTTCCAACTACCACAGCGGCCCAACTAGGCGTACCTACGACCTGTGCACACCTGTGGTTATGTGTTGAGATGTGTATTAACGAAATCCAAAGACTGGAGTGGATCCGACGACATCGAATTTTTCACCTAAAAAAATGTACAGTGTATAGTAAGGAATTTGGAGCCTTTGCATGGCTCATCTTCCAACAGCCACAGCGGCCCAACTAGGCGTACCTACGACCTGTGCGCACCTGTGGTTATGTGTTGAGATGTGTATTAACGAAATCCAAAGACTGGAGTGGATCCGACGACATCGAATTTTTCACCTAAAAAAATGTACAGTGTATAGTAAGGATTTTGGAGCCTTTCCATGGCTCATCTTCCAACGGCCACAGCGGCCCAACTAGGCGTACCTACGACCTGTGCACACCTGTGGTTATGTGTTGAGATGTGTATTAACGAAATCCAAAGACTGGAGTGGTTCCGACGACATCGAATTTTTCACCTAAAAAAATGTACAGTGTATAGTAAGGATTTTGGAGCCTTTCCATGGCTCATCTTCCAACTGCCACAGCGGCCCAACTAGGCGTACCTACGACCTGTGCGCACCTGTGGTTATGTGTTGAGATGTGTATTAACGAAATCCAAAGACTGGAGTGGATCCGACGACATCGATTTTTTCACCTAAAAAAAAATGTAAGGATTTTGGAGCCTTTCCATGGCTCATCTTCCAACTACCACAGCGGCCCAACTAGGCGTACCTACGACCTGTGCACACCTGTGGTTATGTGTTGAGATGTGTATTAACGAAATCCAAAGACTGGAGTGGATCCGACGACATCGAATTTTTCACCTAAAAAAATGTACAGTGTATAGTAAGGATTTTGGAGCCTTTCATGGCTCATCTTCCAACTGCCACAGCGGCCCAACTAGGCGTACCTACGACCTGTGCACACCTGTGGTTATGTGTTGAGATGTGTATTAACGAAATCCAAAGACTGGAGTGGATCCGACGACATCGAATGTTTCACCTAAAAAAATGTACAGTGTATAGTAAGGATTTTGGAGAATTTCCATGGCTCATCTTCCAACTGCCACAGCGGCTCAACTAGGCGTACCTACGACCTGTGCACACCTGTGGTTATGTGTTGAGATGTGTATTAACGAAATCCAAAGACTGGAGTGGATCCGACGACATCGAATTTTTCACCTAAAAAAATGTACAGTGTATAGTAAGGATTTTGGAGCCTTTCCATGGCTCATCTTCCAACTGCCACAGCGGCCCAACTAGGCGTACCTACGACCTGTGCGCACCTGTGGTTATGTGTTGAGATGTGTATTAACGAAATCCAAAGACTGGAGTGGATCCGACGACATCGATTTTTTCACCTAAAAAAAAATGTAAGGATTTTGGAGCCTTTCCATGGCTCATCTTCCAACTACCACAGCGGCCCAACTAGGCGTACCTACGACCTGTGCGCACCTGTGGTTATGTATTGAGATGTGTATTAACGAAATCCAAAGACTGGAGTGGATCCGACGACATCGAATTTTTCACCTAAGAAAATGTACAGTGTATAGTAAGGATTTTGGAGCCTTTCCATGGCTCATCTTCCAACTGCCACAGCGGCCCAAATAGGCGTACCTACGACCTGTGCGCACCTGTGGTTATGTGTTGAGATGTGTATTAACGAAATCCAAAGACTGGAGTGGATCCGACGACATCGAATTTTTCACCTAAAAAAATGTACAGTGTATAGTAAGGATTTTGGAGCCTTTCATGGCTCATCTTCCAACTGCCACAGCGGCCCAACTAGGCGTACCTACGACCTGTGCACACCTGTGGTTATGTGTTGAGATGTGTATTAACGAAATCCAAAGACTGGAGTGGATCCGACGACATCGAATTTTTCACCTAAAAAAATGTACAGTGTATAGTAAGGATTTTGGAGCCTTTCCATGGCTCATCTTCCAACTGCCACAGCGGCCCAACTAGGCGTACCTACGACCTGTGCACACCTGTGGTTATGTGTTGAGATGTGTATTAACGAAATCCAAAGACTGGAGTGGTTCCGACGACATCGAATTTTTCACCTAAAAAAATGTAGTGTATAGTAAGGATTTTGGAGCCTTTCCATGGCTCATCTTCCAACTGCCACAGCGGCCCAACTAGGCGTACCTACGACCTGTGCGCACCTGTGGTTATGTATTGAGATGTGTATTAACGAAATCCAAAGACTGGAGTGGATCCGACGACATCGAATTTTTCACCTAAAAAAATGTACAGTGTATAGTAAGGATTTTGGAGCCTTTCCATGGCTCATCTTCCAACTGCCACAGCGGCCCAACTAGGCGTACCTACGACCTGTGCGCACCTGTGGTTATGTGTTGAGATGTGTATTAACGAAATCCAAAGACTGGAGTGGATTCGACGACATCGATTTTTTCACCTAAAAAAAAATGTAAGGATTTTGGAGCCTTTCCATGGCTCATCTTCCAACTGCCACAGCGGCCCAACTAGGCGTACCTACGACCTGTGCACACCTGTGGTTATGTATTGAGATGTGTATTAACGAAATCCAAAGACTGGAGTGGATCCGACGACATCGAATTTTTCACCTAAAAAAATGTACAGTGTATAGTAAGGATTTTGGAGCCTTTCCATGGCTCATCTTCCAACTGCCATAGCGGCCCAAATAGGCGTGCCTACGACCTGTGCGCACCTGTGGTTATGTGTTGAGATGTGTATTAACGAAATCCAAAGACTGGAGTGGATCCGACGACATCGAATTTTTCACCTAAAAATAGGGTAAGGATTAGTAAGGAAAGGTAAGGATTTTGGAGCCTTTCCATGGCTCATCTTCCAACTGCCACAGCGGCCCAACTAGGCGTACCTACGACCTGTGCGCACCTGTGGTTATGTGTTGAGATGTGTATTAACGAAATCCAAAGACTGGAGTGGATCCGACGACATCGAATTTTTCACCTAAAAAAATGTACAGTGTATAGTAAGGATTTTGGAGCCTTTCCATGGCTCATCTTCCAACTGCCATAGCGGCCCAAATAGGCGTGCCTACGACCTGTGCGCACCTGTGGTTATGTGTTGAGATGTGTATTAACGAAATCCAAAGACTGGAGTGGATCCGACGACATCGAATTTTTCACCTAAAAATAGGGTAAGGATTAGTAAGGAAAGGTAAGGATTTTGGAGCCTTTCCATGGCTCATCTTCCAACTGCCACAGCGGCCCAACTAGGCGTACCTACGACCTGTGCACACCTGTGGTTATGTGTTGAGATGTGTATTAACGAAATCCAAAGACTGGAGTGGATCCGACGACATCGAATTTTTCACCTAAAAAAATGTACAGTGTATAGTAAGGATTTTGGAGCCTTTCCATGGCTCATCTTCCAACTGCCATAGCGGCCCAACTAGGCGTACCTACGACCTGTGCACACCTGTGGTTATGTGTTGAGATGTGTATTAACGAAATCCAAAGACTGGAGTGGATCCGACGACATCGAATTTTTCACCTAAAAATAGGGTAAGGATTAGTAAGGAAAGGTAAGGATTTTGGAGCCTTTCCATGGCTCATCTTCCAACTGCCACAGCGGCCCAACTAGGCGTACCTACGACCTGTGCGCACCTGTGGTTATGTGTTGAGATGTGTATTAACGAAATCCAAAGACTGGAGTGGATTCGACGACATCGATTTTTTCACCTAAAAAAAAATGTAAGGATTTTGGAGCCTTTCCATGGCTCATCTTCCAACTGCCACAGCGGCCCAACTAGGCGTACCTACGACCTGTGCACACCTGTGGTTATGTATTGAGATGTGTATTAACGAAATCCAAAGACTGGAGTGGATCCGACGACATCGAATTTTTCACCTAAAAAAATGTACAGTGTATAGTAAGGATTTTGGAGCCTTTCCATGGCTCATCTTCCAACTGCCACAGCGGCCCAACTAGGCGTACCTACGACCTGTGCGCACCTGTGGTTATGTGTTGAGATGTGTATTAACGAAATCCAAAGACTGGAGTGGATCCGACGACATCGATTTTTTCACCTAAAAAAAAATGTAAGGATTTTGGAGCCTTTCCATGGCTCATCTTCCAACTACCACAGCGGCCCAACTAGGCGTACCTACGACCTGTGCGCACCTGTGGTTATGTATTGAGATGTGTATTAACGAAATCCAAAGACTGGAGTGGATCCGACGACATCGAATTTTTCACCTAAAAAAATGTACAGTGTATAGTAAGGATTTTGGAGCCTTTCCATGGCTCATCTTCCAACTGCCACAGCGGCCCAACTAGGCGTACCTACGACCTGTGCGCACCTGTGGTTATGTGTTGAGATGTGTATTAACGAAATCCAAAGACTGGAGTGGATCCGACGACATCGATTTTTTCACCTAAAAAAATGTACAGTGTATAGTAGGGATTTTGGAGCCTTTCCATGGCTCATCTTCCAACTGCCACAGCGGCCCAACTAGGCGTACCTACGACCTGTGCGCACCTGTGGTTATGTGTTGAGATGTGTATTAACGAAATCCAAAGACTGGAGTGGATCCGACGACATCGATTTTTTCACCTAAAAAAAAATGTAAGGATTTTGGAGCCTTTCCATGGCTCATCTTCCAACTACCACAGCGGCCCAACTAGGCGTACCTACGACCTGTGCACACCTGTGGTTATGTGTTGAGATGTGTATTAACGAAATCCAAAGACTGGAGTGGATCCGACGACATCGAATTTTTCACCTAAAAAAATGTACAGTGTATAGTAAGGAATTTGGAGCCTTTGCATGGCTCATCTTCCAACTGCCACAGCGGCCCAACTAGGCGTACCTACGACCTGTGCGCACCTGTGGTTATGTGTTGAGATGTGTATTAACGAAATCCAAAGACTGGAGTGGATCCGACGACATCGAATTTTTCACCTAAAAAAATGTACAGTGTATAGTAAGGATTTTGGAGCCTTTCCATGGCTCATCTTCCAACGGCCACAGCGGCCCAACTAGGCGTACCTACGACCTGTGCACACCTGTGGTTATGTGTTGAGATGTGTATTAACGAAATCCAAAGACTGGAGTGGATCCGACGACATCGATTTTTTCACCTAAAAAAAAATGTAAGGATTTTGGAGCCTTTCCATGGCTCATCTTCCAACTACCACAGCGGCCCAACTAGGCGTACCTACGACCTGTGCACACCTGTGGTTATGTGTTGAGATGTGTATTAACGAAATCCAAAGACTGGAGTGGATCCGACGACATCGAATTTTTCACCTAAAAAAATGTACAGTGTATAGTAAGGATTTTGGAGCCTTTCATGGCTCATCTTCCAACTGCCACAGCGGCCCAACTAGGCGTACCTACGACCTGTGCACACCTGTGGTTATGTGTTGAGATGTGTATTAACGAAATCCAAAGACTGGAGTGGATCCGACGACATCGAATGTTTCACCTAAAAAAATGTACAGTGTATAATAAGGATTTTGGAGAATTTCCATGGCTCATCTTCCAACTGCCACAGCGGCTCAACTAGGCGTACCTACGACCTGTGCACACCTGTGGTTATGTGTTGAGATGTGTATTAACGAAATCCAAAGACTGGAGTGGATCCGACGACATCGAATTTTTCACCTAAAAAAATGTACAGTGTATAGTAAGGATTTTGGAGCCTTTCCATGGCTCATCTTCCAACTGCCACAGCGGCCCAACTAGGCGTACCTACGACCTGTGCGCACCTGTGGTTATGTGTTGAGATGTGTATTAACGAAATCCAAAGACTGGAGTGGATCCGACGACATCGATTTTTTCACCTAAAAAAAAATGTAAGGATTTTGGAGCCTTTCCATGGCTCATCTTCCAACTACCACAGCGGCCCAACTAGGCGTACCTACGACCTGTGCGCACCTGTGGTTATGTATTGAGATGTGTATTAACGAAATCCAAAGACTGGAGTGGATCCGACGACATCGAATTTTTCACCTAAGAAAATGTACAGTGTATAGTAAGGATTTTGGAGCCTTTCCATGGCTCATCTTCCAACTGCCACAGCGGCCCAAATAGGCGTACCTACGACCTGTGCGCACCTGTGGTTATGTGTTGAGATGTGTATTAACGAAATCCAAAGACTGGAGTGGATCCGACGACATCGAATTTTTCACCTAAAAAAATGTACAGTGTATAGTAAGGATTTTGGAGCCTTTCATGGCTCATCTTCCAACTGCCACAGCGGCCCAACTAGGCGTACCTACGACCTGTGCACACCTGTGGTTATGTGTTGAGATGTGTATTAACGAAATCCAAAGACTGGAGTGGATCCGACGACATCGAATTTTTCACCTAAAAAAATGTACAGTGTATAGTAAGGATTTTGGAGCCTTTCCATGGCTCATCTTCCAACTGCCACAGCGGCCCAACTAGGCGTACCTACGACCTGTGCACACCTGTGGTTATGTGTTGAGATGTGTATTAACGAAATCCAAAGACTGGAGTGGTTCCGACGACATCGAATTTTTCACCTAAAAAAATGTAGTGTATAGTAAGGATTTTGGAGCCTTTCCATGGCTCATCTTCCAACTGCCACAGCGGCCCAACTAGGCGTACCTACGACCTGTGCGCACCTGTGGTTATGTATTGAGATGTGTATTAACGAAATCCAAAGACTGGAGTGGATCCGACGACATCGAATTTTTCACCTAAAAAAATGTACAGTGTATAGTAAGGATTTTGGAGCCTTTCCATGGCTCATCTTCCAACTGCCACAGCGGCCCAACTAGGCGTACCTACGACCTGTGCGCACCTGTGGTTATGTGTTGAGATGTGTATTAACGAAATCCAAAGACTGGAGTGGATTCGACGACATCGATTTTTTCACCTAAAAAAAAATGTAAGGATTTTGGAGCCTTTCCATGGCTCATCTTCCAACTGCCACAGCGGCCCAACTAGGCGTACCTACGACCTGTGCACACCTGTGGTTATGTATTGAGATGTGTATTAACGAAATCCAAAGACTGGAGTGGATCCGACGACATCGAATTTTTCACCTAAAAAAATGTACAGTGTATAGTAAGGATTTTGGAGCCTTTCCATGGCTCATCTTCCAACTGCCATAGCGGCCCAAATAGGCGTGCCTACGACCTGTGCGCACCTGTGGTTATGTGTTGAGATGTGTATTAACGAAATCCAAAGACTGGAGTGGATCCGACGACATCGAATTTTTCACCTAAAAATAGGGTAAGGATTAGTAAGGAAAGGTAAGGATTTTGGAGCCTTTCCATGGCTCATCTTCCAACTGCCACAGCGGCCCAACTAGGCGTACCTACGACCTGTGCGCACCTGTGGTTATGTGTTGAGATGTGTATTAACGAAATCCAAAGACTGGAGTGGATCCGACGACATCGAATTTTTCACCTAAAAAAATGTACAGTGTATAGTAAGGATTTTGGAGCCTTTCCATGGCTCATCTTCCAACTGCCATAGCGGCCCAAATAGGCGTGCCTACGACCTGTGCGCACCTGTGGTTATGTGTTGAGATGTGTATTAACGAAATCCAAAGACTGGAGTGGATCCGACGACATCGAATTTTTCACCTAAAAATAGGGTAAGGATTAGTAAGTAAAGGTAAGGATTTTGGAGCCTTTCCATGGCTCATCTTCCAACTGCCACAGCGGCCCAACTAGGCGTACCTACGACCTGTGCACACCTGTGGTTATGTGTTGAGATGTGTATTAACGAAATCCAAAGACTGGAGTGGATCCGACGACATCGAATTTTTCACCTAAAAAAATGTACAGTGTATAGTAAGGATTTTGGAGCCTTTCCATGGCTCATCTTCCAACTGCCATAGCGGCCCAACTAGGCGTACCTACGACCTGTGCACACCTGTGGTTATGTGTTGAGATGTGTATTAACGAAATCCAAAGACTGGAGTGGATCCGACGACATCGAATTTTTCACCTAAAAATAGGGTAAGGATTAGTAAGGAAAGGTAAGGATTTTGGAGCCTTTCCATGGCTCATCTTCCAACTGCCACAGCGGCCCAACTAGGCGTACCTACGACCTGTGCACACCTGTGGTTATGTGTTGAGATGTGTATTAACGAAATCCAAAGACTGGAGTGGATCCGACGACATCGAATTTTTCACCTAAAAAAATGTACAGTGTATAGTAAGGATTCTGGAGCCTTTCCATGGCTCATCTTCCAACTGCCACAGCGGCCCAACTAGGCGTACCTACGACCTGTGCGCACCTGTGGTTGTGTGTTGAGATGTGTATTAACGAAATCCAAAGACTGGAGTGGATCCGACGACATCGAATTTTTCACCTAAAAAAATGTAGTGTATAGTAAGGATTTTAGAGCCTTTCCATGGCTCTTCTTCCAACTGCCACAGCGGCCCAACTAGGCGTACCTACGACCTGTGCGCACCTGTGGTTATGTATTGAGATGTGTATTAACGAAATCCAAAGACTGGAGTGGATCCGACGACATCGAATTTTTCACCTAAAAAAATGTACAGTGTATAGTAAGGATTTTGGAGCCTTTCCATGGCTCATCTTCCAACTGCCACAGCGGCCCAACTAGGCGTACCTACGACCTGTGGTTATGTGTTGAGATGTCTATTAACGAAATCCAAAGACTGGAGTGGATCCGACGACATCGAATTTTTCACCTAAAAAAATGTACAGTGTATAGTAAGGATTTTGGAGCCTTTCCATGGCTCATCTTCCAACTGCCACAGCGGCCCAACTAGGCGTACCTACGACCTGTGCGCACCTGTGGTTATTTGTTGAGATGTGTATTAACGAAATCCGAAGACTGGAGTGGATTCGACGACATCGATTTTTTCACCTAAAAAAAAATGTAAGGATTTTGGAGCCTTTCCATGGCTCATCTTCCAACTACCACAGCGGCCCAACTAGGCGTACCTACGACCTGTGCACACCTGTGGTTATGTGTTGAGATGTGTATTAACGAAATCCAAAGACTGGAGTGGATCCGACGACATCGAATTTTTCACCTAAAAAAATGTACAGTGTATAGTAAGGATTCTGGAGCCTTTCCATGGCTCATCTTCCAACTGCCACAGCGGCCCAACTAGGCGTACCTACGACCTGTGCACACCTGTGGTTATGTATTGAGATGTGTATTAACGAAATCCAAAGACTGGAGTGGATCCGACGACATCGAATTTTTCACCTAAAAAAATGTACAGTGTATAGTAAGGATTTTGGAGCCTTTCCATGGCTCATCTTCCAACTGCCACAGCGGCCCAACTAGGCGTACCTACGACCTGTGCACACCTGTGGTTATGTGTTGAGATGTGTATTAACGAAATCCAAAGACTGGAGTGGATCCGACGACATCGAATTTTTCACCTAAAAAAATGTACAGTGTATAGTAAGGATTTTGGAGCCTTTCCATGGCTCATCTTCCAACTGCCATAGCGGCCCAAATAGGCGTGCCTACGACCTGTGCGCACCTGTGGTTATGTGTTGAGATGTTTATTAACGAAATCCAAAGACTGGAGTGGATCCGACGACATCGAATTTTTCACCTAAAAATAGGGTAAGGATTAGTAAGGAAAGGTAAGGATTTTGGAGCCTTTCCATGGCTCATCTTCCAACTGCCACAGCGCCCCAACTAGGCGTACCTACGACCTGTGCGCACCTGTGGTTATTTGTTGAGATGTGTATTAACGAAATCCGAAGACTGGAGTGGATTCGACGACATCGATTTTTTCACCTAAAAAAAAATGTAAGGATTTTGGAGCCTTTCCATGGCTCATCTTCCAACTACCACAGCGGCCCAACTAGGCGTACCTACGACCTGTGCACACCTGTGGTTATGTGTTGAGATGTGTATTAACGAAATCCAAAGACTGGAGTGGATCCGACGACATCGAATTTTTCACCTAAAAAAATGTACAGTGTATAGTAAGGATTCTGGAGCCTTTCCATGGCTCATCTTCCAACTGCCACAGCGGCCCAACTAGGCGTACCTACGACCTGTGGTTATGTGTTGAGATGTCTATTAACGAAATCCAAAGACTGGAGTGGATCCGACGACATCGAATTTTTCACCTAAAAAAATGTAGTGTATAGTAAGGATTTTAGAGCCTTTCCATGGCTCTTCTTCCAACTGCCACAGCGGCCCAACTAGGCGTACCTACGACCTGTGCGCACCTGTGGTTATGTATTGAGATGTGTATTAACGAAATCCAAAGACTGGAGTGGATCCGACGACATCGAATTTTTCACCTAAAAAAATGTACAGTGTATAGTAAGGATTTTGGAGCCTTTCCATGGCTCATCTTCCAACTGCCACAGCGGCCCAACTAGGCGTACCTACGACCTGTGGTTATGTGTTGAGATGTCTATTAACGAAATCCAAAGACTGGAGTGGATCCGACGACATCGAATTTTTCACCTAAAAAAATGTACAGTGTATAGTAAGGATTTTGGAGCCTTTCCATGGCTCATCTTCCAACTGCCACAGCGGCCCAACTAGGCGTACCTACGACCTGTGCGCACCTGTGGTTATTTGTTGAGATGTGTATTAACGAAATCCGAAGACTGGAGTGGATTCGACGACATCGATTTTTTCACCTAAAAAAAAATGTAAGGATTTTGGAGCCTTTCCATGGCTCATCTTCCAACTACCACAGCGGCCCAACTAGGCGTACCTACGACCTGTGCACACCTGTGGTTATGTGTTGAGATGTGTATTAACGAAATCCAAAGACTGGAGTGGATCCG
Organism: Eristalis pertinax; assembly: GCA_907269125.1. Taxonomy (NCBI): domain Eukaryota; kingdom Metazoa; phylum Arthropoda; class Insecta; order Diptera; family Syrphidae; genus Eristalis; species Eristalis pertinax. The sequence continues at coordinate 33,543,566 of OU026148.1, forward strand.
ACGACATCGAATTTTTCACCTAAAAAAATGTACAGTGTATAGTAAGGATTCTGGAGCCTTTCCATGGCTCATCTTCCAACTGCCACAGCGGCCCAACTAGGCGTACCTACGACCTGTGCACACCTGTGGTTATGTATTGAGATGTGTATTAACGAAATCCAAAGACTGGAGTGGATCCGACGACATCGAATTTTTCACCTAAAAAAATGTACAGTGTATAGTAAGGATTTTGGAGCCTTTCCATGGCTCATCTTCCAACTGCCACAGCGGCCCAACTAGGCGTACCTACGACCTGTGCACACCTGTGGTTATGTGTTGAGATGTGTATTAACGAAATCCAAAGACTGGAGTGGATCCGACGACATCGAATTTTTCACCTAAAAAAATGTACAGTGTATAGTAAGGATTTTGGAGCCTTTCCATGGCTCATCTTCCAACTGCCATAGCGGCCCAAATAGGCGTGCCTACGACCTGTGCGCACCTGTGGTTATGTGTTGAGATGTGTATTAACGAAATCCAAAGACTGGAGTGGATCCGACGACATCGAATTTTTCACCTAAAAATAGGGTAAGGATTAGTAAGGAAAGGTAAGGATTTTGGAGCCTTTCCATGGCTCATCTTCCAACTGCCACAGCGCCCCAACTAGGCGTACCTACGACCTGTGCGCACCTGTGGTTATTTGTTGAGATGTGTATTAACGAAATCCGAAGACTGGAGTGGATTCGACGACATCGATTTTTTCACCTAAAAAAAAATGTAAGGATTTTGGAGCCTTTCCATGGCTCATCTTCCAACTACCACAGCGGCCCAACTAGGCGTACCTACGACCTGTGCACACCTGTGGTTATGTGTTGAGATGTGTATTAACGAAATCCAAAGACTGGAGTGGATCCGACGACATCGAATTTTTCACCTAAAAAAATGTACAGTGTATAGTAAGGATTCTGGAGCCTTTCCATGGCTCATCTTCCAACTGCCACAGCGGCCCAACTAGGCGTACCTACGACCTGTGCACACCTGTGGTTATGTATTGAGATGTGTATTAACGAAATCCAAAGACTGGAGTGGATCCGACGACATCGAATTTTTCACCTAAAAAAATGTACAGTGTATAGTAAGGATTTTGGAGCCTTTCCATGGCTCATCTTCCAACTGCCACAGCGGCCCAACTAGGCGTACCTACGACCTGTGGTTATGTGTTGAGATGTCTATTAACGAAATCCAAAGACTGGAGTGGATCCGACGACATCGAATTTTTCACCTAAAAAAATGTACAGTGTATAGTAAGGATTTTGGAGCCTTTCCATGGCTCATCTTCCAACTGCCACAGCGGCCCAACTAGGCGTACCTACGACCTGTGCGCACCTGTGGTTATTTGTTGAGATGTGTATTAACGAAATCCGAAGACTGGAGTGGATTCGACGACATCGATTTTTTCACCTAAAAAAAAATGTAAGGATTTTGGAGCCTTTCCATGGCTCATCTTCCAACTACCACAGCGGCCCAACTAGGCGTACCTACGACCTGTGCACACCTGTGGTTATGTGTTGAGATGTGTATTAACGAAATCCAAAGACTGGAGTGGATCCGACAACATCGAATTTTTCACCTAAAAAAATGTACAGTGTATAGTAAGGATTCTGGAGCCTTTCCATGGCTCATCTTCCAACTGCCACAGCGGCCCAACTAGGCGTACCTACGACCTGTGCACACCTGTGGTTATGTATTGAGATGTGTATTAACGAAATCCAAAGACTGGAGTGGATCCGACGACATCGAATTTTTCACCTAAAAAAATGTACAGTGTATAGTAAGGATTTTGGAGCCTTTCCATGGCTCATCTTCCAACTGCCACAGCGGCCCAACTAGGCGTACCTACGACCTGTGCACACCTGTGGTTATGTGTTGAGATGTGTATTAACGAAATCCAAAGACTGGAGTGGATCCGACGACATCGAATTTTTCACCTAAAAAAATGTACAGTGTATAGTAAGGATTTTGGAGCCTTTCCATGGCTCATCTTCCAACTGCCACAGCGGCCCAACTAGGCGTACCTACGACCTGTGCGCACCTGTGGTTATTTGTTGAGATGTGTATTAACGAAATCCGAAGACTGGAGTGGATTCGACGACATCGATTTTTTCACCTAAAAAAAAATGTAAGGATTTTGGAGCCTTTCCATGGCTCATCTTCCAACTACCACAGCGGCCCAACTAGGCGTACCTACGACCTGTGCACACCTGTGGTTATGTGTTGAGATGTGTATTAACGAAATCCAAAGACTGGAGTGGATCCGACGACATCGAATTTTTCACCTAAAAAAATGTACAGTGTATAGTAAGGATTCTGGAGCCTTTCCATGGCTCATCTTCCAACTGCCACAGCGGCCCAACTAGGCGTACCTACGACCTGTGCACACCTGTGGTTATGTATTGAGATGTGTATTAACGAAATCCAAAGACTGGAGTGGATCCGACGACATCGAATTTTTCACCTAAAAAAATGTACAGTGTATAGTAAGGATTTTGGAGCCTTTCCATGGCTCATCTTCCAACTGCCACAGCGGCCCAACTAGGCGTACCTACGACCTGTGCACACCTGTGGTTATGTGTTGAGATGTGTATTAACGAAATCCAAAGACTGGAGTGGATCCGACGACATCGAATTTTTCACCTAAAAAAATGTACAGTGTATAGTAAGGATTTTGGAGCCTTTCCATGGCTCATCTTCCAACTGCCATAGCGGCCCAAATAGGCGTGCCTACGACCTGTGCGCACCTGTGGTTATGTGTTGAGATGTGTATTAACGAAATCCAAAGACTGGAGTGGATCCGACGACATCGAATTTTTCACCTAAAAATAGGGTAAGGATTAGTAAGGAAAGGTAAGGATTTTGGAGCCTTTCCATGGCTCATCTTCCAACTGCCACAGCGCCCCAACTAGGCGTACCTACGACCTGTGCACACCTGTGGTTATGTATTGAGATGTGTATTAACGAAATCCAAAGACTGGAGTGGATCCGACGACATCGAATTTTTCACCTAAAAAAATGTACAGTGTATAGTAAGGATTTTGGAGCCTTTCCATGGCTCATCTTCCAACTGCCACAGCGGCCCAACTAGGCGTACCTTCGACCTGTGCACACCTGTGGTTATGTGTTGAGATGTGTATTAACGAAATCCAAAGACTGGAGTGGATCCGACGACATCGAATTTTTCACCTAAAAAAAAGTACAGTGTATAGTAAGGATTTTGGAGCCTTTCCATTGCTCATCTTCCAACTGCCACAGCGGCCCAACTAGGCGTACCTACGACCTGTGCGCACCTGTGGTTATGTGTTGAGATGTGTATTAACGAAATCCAAAGACTGGAGTGGATCCGACGACATCGAATTTTTCACCTAAAAAAATGTACAGTGTATAGTAAGGATTTTGGAGCCTTTCCATGGCTCATCTTCCAACTGCCACAGCGGCCCAACTAGGCGTACCTACGACCTGTGCGCACCTGTGGTTATGTATTGAGATGTGTATTAACGAAATCCAAAGACTGGAGTGGATCCGACGACATCGAATTTTTCACCTAAAAAAATGTACAGTGTATAGTAAGGATTTTGGAGCCTTTCCATGGCTCATCTTCCAACTGCCACAGCGGCCCAACTAGGCGTACCTACGACCTGTGGTTATGTGTTGAGATGTCTATTAACGAAATCCAAAGACTGGAGTGGATCCGACGACATCGAATTTTTCACCTAAAAAAATGTACAGTGTATAGTAAGGATTTTGGAGCCTTTCCATGGCTCATCTTTCAACTGCCACAGCGGCCCAACTAGGCGTACCTACGACCTGTGCGCACCTGTGGTTATGTGTTGAGATGTGTATTAACGAAATCCAAAGACTGGAGTGGATCCGACGACATCGAATTTTTCACCTAAAAAAAAGTACAGTGTATAGTAAGGATTTTAGAGCCTTTCCATTGCTCTTCTTCCAACTGCCACAGCGGCCCAACTAGGCGTACCTACGACCTGTGCGCACCTGTGGTTATGTGTTGAGATCTGTATTAACGAAATCCAAAGACTGGAGTGGATCCGACGACATCGAATTTTTCACCTAAAAAAATGTAGTGTATAGTAAGGATTTTAGAGCCTTTCCATGGCTCTTCTTCCAACTGCCACAGCGGCCCAACTAGGCGTACCTACGACCTGTGCGCACCTGTGGTTATGTGTTAAGATGAGTATTAACGAAATCCAAACACTGGAGTGAATCCGACGACATCGAATTTTTCACCTAAAAAAATGTACAGTGTATAGTAAGGATTCTGGAGCCTTTCCATGGCTCATCTTCCAACTGCCACAGCGGCCCAACTAGGCGTATCTACGACTTGTGCACACCTGTGGTTATGTGTTGAGATGTGTATTAACGAAATCCAAAGACTGGAGTGGATCCGACGACATCGAATTTTTCACCTAAAAAAATGTACGATGTATAGTAAGGATTTTGGAGAATTCCATGGCTCATCTTCCAACTGCCACAGCGGCCCAACTAGGCGTACCTACGACCTGTGCGCACCTGTGGTTATGTGTTGAGATGTGTATTAACGAAATCCAAAGACTGGAGTGGATCCGACGACATCGAATTTTTCACCTAAAAAAATGTACAGTGTATAGTAAGGATCTTGGAGGCTTTCCATGGCTCATCTTCCAACTGCCACAGCGGCCCAACTAGGCGTACCTACGACCTGTGCGCACCTGTGGTTATGTGTTGAGATGTGTATTAACGAAATCCAAAGACTGGAGTGGATCCGACGACATCGAATTTTTCACCTAAAAAAAAGTACAGTGTATAGTAAGGATTTTAGAGCCTTTCCATTGCTCTTCTTCCAACTGCCACAGCGGCCCAACTAGGCGTACCTACGACCTGTGCGCACCTGTGGTTATGTGTTGAGATCTGTATTAACGAAATCCAAAGACTGGAGTGGATCCGACGACATCGAATTTTTCACCTAAAAAAATGTAGTGTATAGTAAGGATTTTAGAGCCTTTCCATGGCTCTTCTTCTAGGCGTACCTACGACCTGTGCGCACCTGTGGTTATGTATTGAGATGTGTATTAACGAAATCCAAAGACTGGAGTGGATCCGACGACATCGAATTTTTCACCTAAAAAAATGTACAGTGTATAGTAAGGATTTTAGAGCCTTTCTATGGCTCTTCTTCCAACTGCCACAGCGGCCCAACTAGGCGTACCTACGACCTGTGCGCACCTGTGGTTATGTATTGAGATGTGTATTAACGAAATCCAAAGACTGGAGTGGATCCGACGACATCGAATTTTTCACCTAAAAAAATGTAGAGTTATAGTAAGGATTTTAGAGCCTCTCCATGGCTCTTCTTCCAACTGCCACAGCGGCCCAACTAGGCGTACCTACGACCTGTGCGCACCTGTGGTTATGTGTTGAGATGTGTATTAACGAAATCCAAAGACTCGAGTGGATCCGACGACATCGAATTTTCCACCTAAAAAAATGTACAGTGTATAGTAAGGATTTTAGAGCCTTTCCATGGCTCTTCTTCCAACTGCCACAGCGGCCCAACTAGGCGTACCTACGACCTGTGCGCACCTGTGGTTATGTGTTGAGATGTGTATTAACGAAATCCAAAGACTGGAGTGGATCCGACGACATCGAATTTTTCACCTAAAAAAATGTAGAGTTATAGTAAGGATTTTAGAGCCTTTCCATGGCTCTTCTTCCAACTGCCACAGCGGCCCAACTAGGCGTACCTACGACCTGTGCGCACCTGTGGTTATGTGTTGAGATGTGTATTATCGAAATCCAAAGACTGGAGTGGATCCGACGACATCGAATTTTTCGCCTAAAAAAAGTTACAGTGTATAGTAAGGATTTTGCAGCCTTTCATGGCTCATCTTCCAACTGCCACAGCGGCCGAACTAGGCGTACCTACGACCTGTGTACACCTGCGGTTATGTGTTTAGATGTGTAGTATCGAAATCCAAAGACTGGAGTGGATCCGACGACATCGAATTTTTCACCTAAAAAAATTGACAGTAAGGATTTTGGAGCCTTCCATGGCTCATCTTCCAACTGCCACAGCGGCCCAACTAGGCGTACCTACGACCTGTGCGCATCTGTGGTTATGTGTTGAGATGTGTATTATGCGGTTTCCCATACCCAATCCGCATTTATTTTCTGGACAGCAGCTAGTGTCCAGAAACAAAATGCGGTTTCCCCTACCCAATCCGCATTTCTGGACCGCCATCTGGACAGCAGCTAGTGTCCAGAAACTAAATGCGGTTTCCCCTACCCAATCCGCATTTAGTTTCTGGACAGCAGCTAGTGTCCAGAAACTAAATGCGGTTTCCCATACCCAATCCGCATTTAGTTTCTGGACAGCAGCTAGTGTCCAGAAACTAAATGCGGTCTCCCATACCCAATCCGCATTTAGTTTCTGAACACTAGCCGGTGTCCAGAAACTAAATGCGGTGTCCAGAAACTAAATGCGGTTTCCCCTACCCAATCCGCATTTAGTTTCTGAACACTAGCCGGTGTCCAGAAACTAAATGCGGTTTCCCCTACCCAATCCGCATTTATTTTCTGGACAGCAGCTTGTGTCCAGAAACTAAATGCGGTTTCCCATACCCAAACCGCATTTAGTTACTGGACACTAGCCGGTGTCCAGAAACTAAATGCGGTATCCCATACCCAAACCGCATTTAGTTTCTGGACAGCAGCTAGTGTCCAGAAACTAAATGCGGTTTCCCATACCCAATCCGCATTTAGTTACTGGACACTAGCCGGTGTCCAGAAACTAAATGCGGTTTCCCCTACCCAATCCGCATTTAGTTTCTGAACACTAGCCGGTGTCCAGAAGCTAAATGCGGTTTCCCCTACCCAATCCGCATTTAGTTTCTGAACACTAGCCGGTGTCCAGAAACTAAATGCGGTTTCCCCTACCCAATCCGCACTTATTTTCTGGACAGCAGCTAGTGTCCAGAAACTAAATGCGGTCTCCCATACCCAATCCGCATTTAGTTTCTGGACAGCAGCTAGTGTCCAGAAACTAAATGCGGTTTCCCATACCCAATCCGCATTTAGTTACTGGACACTAGCCGGTGTCCAGAAACTAAATGCGGTTTCCCCTACCCAATCCGCATTTAGTTTCTGGACAGCAGCTAGTGTCCAGAAACTAAATCCGGTTTCCCCTACCCAATCCGCATTTAGTTTCTGACCACTAGCCGGTGTCCAGAAACTAAATGCGGTTTCCCCTACCCAATCCGCATTTATTTTCTGGACAGCAGCTAGTGTCCAGAAACTAAATGCGGTTTCCCCTACCCAATCCGCATTTAGTTTCTGGACAGCAGCTAGTGTCCAGAAACTAAATGCGGTTTCCCCTACCCAATCCGCATTTAGTTTCTGACCACTAGCCGGTGTCCAGAAACTATATGCGGTTTCCCCTACCCAATCCGCATTTATTTTCTGGACAGCAGCTAGTGTCCAGAAACTAAATGCGGTTTCCCATACCCAAACCGCATTTAGTTACTGGACACTAGCCGGTGTCCAGAAACTAAATGCGGTTTCCCCTACCCAATCCGCATTTAGTTTCTGGACAGCAGCTAGTGTCCAGAAACTAAATGCGGTTTCCCATACCCAATCCGCATTTAGTTTCTGGACAGCAGCTAGTGTCCAGAAACTAAATGCGGTTTCCCCTACCCAATCCGCATTTATTTTCTGGACAGCAGCTAGTGTCCAGAAACTAAATGCGGTTTCCCCTACCCAATCCGCATTTAGTTTCTGGACAGCAGCTAGTGTCCAGAAACTAAATGCGGTTTCCCCTACCCAATCCGCATTTAGTTTCTGACCACTAGCCGGTGTCCAGAAACTATATGCGGTTTCCCCTACCCAATCCGCATTTATTTTCTGGACAGCAGCTAGTGTCCAGAAACTAAATGCGGTTTCCCATACCCAAACCGCATTTAGTTACTGGACACTAGCCGGTGTCCAGAAACTAAATGCGGTCTCCCATACCCAATCCGCATTTAGTTTCTGGACAGCAGCTAGTGTCCAGAAACTAAATGCGGTTTCCCATACCCAATCCGCATTTAGTTTCTGGACAGCAGCTAGTGTCCAGAAACTAAATGCGGTTTCCCCTACCCAATCCGCATTTATTTTCTGGACAGCAGCTAGTGTCCAGAAACTAAATGCGGTTTCCCATACCCAATCCGCATTTAGTTACTGGACACTAGCCGGTGTCCAGAAACTAAATGCGGTTTCCCCTACCCAATCCGCATTTAGTTTCTGGACAGCAGCTAGTGTCCAGAAACTAAATGCGGTTTCCCATACCCAATCCGCATTTAGTTTCTGGACAGCAGCTAGTGTCCAGAAACTAAATGCGGTTTCCCCTACCCAATCCGCATTTATTTTCTGGACAGCAGCTAGTGTCCAGAAACTAAATGCGGTTTCCCATACCCAATCCGCATTTAGTTACTGGACACTAGCCGGTGTCCAGAAACTAAATGCGGTTTCCCCTACCCAATCCGCATTTAGTTACTGGACACTAGCCGGTGTCCAGAAACTAAATGCGGTTTCCCCTACCCAATCCGCATTTAGTTTCTGGACAGCAGCTAGTGTCCAGAAACTAAATGCGGTTTCCCCTACCCAATCCGCATTTATTTTCTGGACAGCAGCTAGTGTCCAGAAACTAAATGCGGTTTCCCATACCCAATCCGCATTTAGTTACTGGACACTAGCCGGTGTCCAGAAACTAAATGCGGTTTCCCCTACCCAATCCGCATTTAGTTTCTGGACAGCAGCTAGTGTCCAGAAACTAAATGCGGTTTCCCATACCCAATCCGCATTTAGTTTCTGGACAGCAGCTAGTGTCCAGAAACTAAATGCGGTTTCCCCTACCCAATCCGCATTTATTTTCTGGACAGCAGCTAGTGTCCAGAAACTAAATGCGGTTTCCCATACCCAATCCGCATTTAGTTACTGGACACTAGCCGGTGTCCAGAAACTAAATGCGGTTTCCCCTACCCAATCCGCATTTAGTTACTGGACACTAGCCGGTGTCCAGAAACTAAATGCGGTTTCCCCTACCCAATCCGCATTTAGTTTCTGGACAGCAGCTAGTGTCCAGAAACTAAATGCGGTTTCCCATACCCAATCCGCATTTAGTTACTGGACACTAGCCGGTGTCCAGAAACTAAATGCGGTTTCCCCTACCCAATCCGCATTTAGTTACTGGACACTAGCCGGTGTCCAGAAACTAAATGCGGTTTCCCCTACCCAATCCGCATTTATTTTCTGGACAGCAGCTAGTGTCCAGAAACTAAATGCGGTTTCCCATACCCAATCCGCATTTAGTTACTGGACACTAGCCGGTGTCCAGAAACTAAATGCGGTTTCCCCTACCCAATCCGCATTTAGTTTCTGGACAGCAGCTAGTGTCCAGAAACTAAATGCGGTTTCCCATACCCAATCCGCATTTAGTTTCTGGACAGCAGCTAGTGTCCAGAAACTAAATGCGGTTTCCCCTACCCAATCCGCATTTATTTTCTGGACAGCAGCTAGTGTCCAGAAACTAAATGCGGTTTCCCATACCCAATCCGCATTTAGTTACTGGACACTAGCCGGTGTCCAGAAACTAAATGCGGTTTCCCCTACCCAATCCGCATTTAGTTACTGGACACTAGCCGGTGTCCAGAAACTAAATGCGGTTTCCCCTACCCAATCCGCATTTATTTTCTGGACAGCAGCTAGTGTCCAGAAACTAAATGCGGTTTCCCATACCCAATCCGCATTTAGTTACTGGACACTAGCCGGTGTCCAGAAACTAAATGCGGTTTCCCCTACCCAATCCGCATTTAGTTTCTGGACAGCAGCTAGTGTCCAGAAACTAAATGCGGTTTCCCATACCCAATCCGCATTTAGTTTCTGGACAGCAGCTAGTGTCCAGAAACTAAATGCGGTTTCCCCTACCCAATCCGCATTTATTTTCTGGACAGCAGCTAGTGTCCAGAAACTAAATGCGGTTTCCCATACCCAATCCGCATTTAGTTACTGGACACTAGCCGGTGTCCAGAAACTAAATGCGGTTTCCCCTACCCAATCCGCATTTAGTTTCTGGACAGCAGCTAGTGTCCAGAAACTAAATGCGGTTTCCCATACCCAATCCGCATTTAGTTTCTGGACAGCAGCTAGTGTCCAGTAACTAAATGCGGTTTCCCCTACCCAATCCGCATTTATTTTCTGGACAGCAGCTAGTGTCCAGAAACTAAATGCGGTTTCCCATACCCAATCCGCATTTAGTTACTGGACACTAGCCGGTGTCCAGAAACTAAATGCGGTTTCCCCTACCCAATCCGCATTTAGTTACTGGACACTAGCCGGTGTCCAGAAACTAAATGCGGTTTCCCCTACCCAATCCGCATTTAGTTTCTGGACAGCAGCTAGTGTCCAGAAACTAAATGCGGTTTCCCATACCCAATCCGCATTTAGTTACTGGACACTAGCCGGTGTCCAGAAACTAAATGCGGTTTCCCCTACCCAATCCGCATTTAGTTACTGGACACTAGCCGGTGTCCAGAAACTAAATGCGGTTTCCCCTACCCAATCCGCATTTATTTTCTGGACAGCAGCTAGTGTCCAGAAACTAAATGCGGTTTCCCATACCCAATCCGCATTTAGTTACTGGACACTAGCCGGTGTCCAGAAACTAAATGCGGTTTCCCCTACCCAATCCGCATTTATTTTCTGGACAGCAGCTAGTGTCCAGAAACTAAATGCGGTTTCCCATACCCAATCCGCATTTAGTTACTGGACACTAGCCGGTGTCCAGAAACTAAATGCGGTTTCCCCTACCCAATCCGCATTTAGTTACTGGACACTAGCCGGTGTCCAGAAACTAAATGCGGTTTCCCCTACCCAATCCGCATTTAGTTTCTGGACAGCAGCTAGTGTCCAGAAACTAAATGCGGTTTCCCCTACCCAATCCGCATTTAGTTTCTGGACAGCAGCTAGTGTCCAGAAACTAAATGCGGTTTCCCCTACCCAATCCGCATTTATTTTCTGGACAGCAGCTAGTGTCCAGAAACTAAATGCGGTTTCCCATACCCAAACCGCATTTAGTTACTGGACACTAGCCGGTGTCCAGAAACTAAATGCGGTTTCCCCTACCCAATCCGTATTTAGTTTCTGGACAGCAGCTAGTGTCCAGAAACTAAATGCGGTTTCCCATGCCCAATCCGCATTTAGTTACTGGACACTAGCCGGTGTCCAGAAACTAAATGCGGTCTCCCATACCCAATCCGCATTTAGTTTCTGGACAGCAGCTAGTGTCCAGAAACTAAATGCGGTTTCCCATACCCAATCCGCATTTAGTTTCTGGACAGCAGCTAGTGTCCAGAAACTAAATGCGGTTTCCCATACCCAATCCGCATTTAGTTACTGGACACTAGCCGGTGTCCAGAAACTAAATGCGGTTTCCCCTACCCAATCCGCATTTATTTTCTGGACAGCAGCTAGTGTCCAGAAACTAAATGCGGTTTCCCATACCCAATCCGCATTTAGTTACTGGACACTAGCCGGTGTCCAGAAACTAAATGCGGTTTCCCCTACCCAATCCGCATTTAGTTACTGGACACTAGCCGGTGTCCAGAAACTAAATGCGGTTTCCCCTACCCAATCCGCATTTAGTTTCTGGACAGCAGCTAGTGTCCAGAAACTAAATGCGGTTTCCCATACCCAATCCGCATTTAGTTACTGGACACTAGCCGGTGTCCAGAAACTAAATGCGGTTTCCCCTACCCAATCCGCATTTAGTTACTGGACACTAGCCGGTGTCCAGAAACTAAATGCGGTTTCCCCTACCCAATCCGTATTTAGTTTCTGGACAGCAGCTAGTGTCCAGAAACTAAATGCGGTTTCCCATACCCAATCCGCATTTAGTTACTGGACACTAGCCGGTGTCCAGAAACTAAATGCGGTTTCCCCTACCCAATCCGCATTTATTTTCTGGACAGCAGCTAGTGTCCAGAAACTAAATGCGGTTTCCCATGCCCAATCCGCATTTAGTTACTGGACACTAGCCGGTGTCCAGAAACTAAATGCGGTCTCCCATACCCAATCCGCATTTAGTTTCTGGACAGCAGCTAGTGTCCAGAAACTAAATGCGGTTTCCCATACCCAATCCGCATTTAGTTTCTGGACAGCAGCTAGTGTCCAGAAACTAAATGCGGTTTCCCATACCCAATCCGCATTTAGTTACTGGACACTAGCCGGTGTCCAGAAACTAAATGCGGTTTCCCCTACCCAATCCGCATTTATTTTCTGGACAGCAGCTAGTGTCCAGAAACTAAATGCGGTTTCCCATACCCAATCCGCATTTAGTTACTGGACACTAGCCGGTGTCCAGAAACTAAATGCGGTTTCCCCTACCCAATCCGCATTTAGTTACTGGACACTAGCCGGTGTCCAGAAACTAAATGCGGTTTCCCCTACCCAATCCGTATTTAGTTTCTGGACAGCAGCTAGTGTCCAGAAACTAAATGCGGTTTCCCATACCCAATCCGCATTTAGTTACTGGACACTAGCCGGTGTCCAGAAACTAAATGCGGTCTTCCATACCCAATCCGCATTTAGTTTCTGGACAGCAGCTAGTGTCCAGAAACTAAATGCGGTTTCCCATACCCAATCCGCATTTAGTTACTGGACACTAGCCGGTGTCCAGAAACTAAATGCGGTTTCCCCTACCCAATCCGCATTTAGTTACTGGACACTAGCCGGTGTCCAGAAACTAAATGCGGTTTCCCCTACCCAATCCGCATTTATTTTCTGGACAGCAGCTAGTGTCCAGAAACTAAATGCGGTTTCCCATACCCAAACCGCATTTAGTTACTGGACACTAGCCGGTGTCCAGAAACTAAATGCGGTTTCCCCTACCCAATCCGCATTTAGTTTCTGGACAGCAGCTAGTGTTCAGAAACTAAATGCGGTTTCCCATACCCAATCCGCATTTAGTTACTGGACACTAGCCGGTGTCCAGAAACTAAATGCGGTTTCCCCTACCCAATCCGCATTTAGTTTCTGAACACTAGCCGGTGTCCAGAAACTAAATGCGGTTTCCCTTACCCAATCCGCATTTAGTTACTGGACACTAGCCGGTGTCCAGAAACTAAATGCGGTTTCCCCTACCCAATCCGCATTTATTTTCTTTACAGCAGCTAGTGTCCAGAAACTAAATGCGGTTTCCCATACCCAATCCGCATTTAGTTACTGGACACTAGCCGGTGTCCAGAAACTAAATGCGGTTTCCCCTACCCAATCCGTATTTAGTTTCTGGACAGCAGCTAGTGTCCAGAAACTAAATGCGGTTTCCCCTACCCAATCCGCATTTATTTTCTGGACAGCAGCTAGTGTCCAGAAACTAAATGCGGTTTCCCATACCCAAACCGCATTTAGTTACTGGACACTAGCCGGTGTCCAGAAACTAAATGCGGTTTCCCCTACCCAATCCGCATTTAGTTACTGGACACTAGCCGGTGTCCAGAAACTAAATGCGGTTTCCCCTACCCAATCCGTATTTAGTTTCTGGACAGCAGCTAGTGTCCAGAAACTAAATGCGGTTTCCCATACCCAAACCGCATTTAGTTACTGGACACTAGCCGGTGTCCAGAAACTAAATGCGGTTTCCCCTACCCAGTCCGTATTTAGTTTCTGGACAGCAGCTAGTGTCCAGAAACTAAATGCGGTTTCCCATACCCAATCCGCATTTAGTTACTGGACACTAGCCGGTGTCCAGAAACTAAATGCGGTTTCCCCTACCCAATCCGTATTTAGTTTCTGGACAGCAGCTAGTGTCCAGAAACTAAATGCGGTTTCCCCTACCCAATCCGCATTTATTTTCTGGACAGCAGCTAGTGTCCAGAAACTAAATGCGGTTTCCCATACCCAAACCGCATTTAGTTACTGGACACTAGCCGGTGTCCAGAAACTAAATGCGGTTTCCCCTACCCAATCCGCATTTAGTTTCTGGACAGCAGCTAGTGTTCAGAAACTAAATGCGGTTTCCCATACCCAATCCGCATTTAGTTACTGGACACTAGCCGGTGTCCAGAAACTAAATGCGGTTTCCCCTACCCAATCCGCATTTAGTTTCTGGACAGCAGCTAGTGTTCAGAAACTAAATGCGGTTTCCCATACCCAAACCGCATTTAGTTACTGGACACTAGCCGGTGTCCAGAAACTAAATGCGGTTTCCCCTACCCAATCCGCATTTATTTTCTGGACAGCAGCTAGTGTCCAGAAACTAAATGCGGTTTCCCATACCCAAACCGCATTTAGTTACTGGACACTAGCCGGTGTCCAGAAACTAAATGCGGTTTCCCATACCCAATCCGCATTTAGTTTCTGGACAGCAGCTAGTGTCCAGAAACTAAATGCGGTTTCCCCTGCCCAATCCGCATTTAGTTTCTGAACACTAGCCGGTGTCCAGAAACTAAATGCGGTTTCCCCTACCCAATCCGCATTTATTTTCTGGACAGCAGCTAGTGTCCAGAAACTAAATGCACTGTCCAGGACACTAGCCGGTGTCCAGAAACTAAATGCGGTTTCCCATACCCAATCCGTATTTAGTTTCTGGACAGCAGCTACTGTCCAGAAACTAAATGCACTAGCCGGTGTCCAGAAACTAAATGCGGTTTCCCCTACCCAATCCGTATTTAGTTTCTGGACAGCAGCCAGTGTCCAGAAACTAAATGCACTAGCCGGTGTCCAGAAACTAAATGCGGTTTCCCCTACCCTATCCGTATTTAGTTTCTGGACAGCAGCTAGTGTCCAGAAACTAAATGCGGTTTCCCCTACCCAATCCGCATTTATTTTCTGGACAGCAGCTAGTGTCCAGAAACTAAATGCAATGCGGTTTCCCCTACCCAATCCGCATTTAGTTTCTGGACAGCAGCTAGTGTCCAGAAACTAAATGCGGTCTCCCATACCCAATCCGCATTTAGTTTCTGGACAGCAGCTAGTGTCCAGAAACTAAATGCGGTTTCCCCTACCCAATCCGCATTTAGTTTCTGGACAGCAGCTAGTGTCCAGAAACTAAATGCGGTCTCCCATACCCAATCCGCATTTAGTTTCTGGACAGCAGCTAGTGTCCAGAAACTAAATGCGGTTTCCCCTACCCAATCCGCATTTAGTTTCTGGACAGCAGCTAGTGTCCAGAAACTAAATGCGGTTTCCCCTACCCAATCCGCATTTAGTTTCTGAACACTAGCCGGTGTCCAGAAACTAAATGCGGTTGCCCCTACCCAATCCTCATTTATTGTCTGGACAGCAGCTAGTGTCCAGAAACTAAATGCGGTTTCCCCTACCCAATCCGTATTTAGTTTCTGGACAGCAGCTAGTGTCCAGAAACTAAATGCGGTTTCCCATACCCAATCCGTATTTAGTTTCTGGACAGCAGCTAGTGTCCCTACTCAATCCGCATTTAGTTTCTGGACAGCAGCTAGTGTTCAGAAACTAAATGCGGTTTCCCATACCCAAACCGCATTTAGTTACTGGACACTAGCCGGTGTCCAGAAACTAAATGCAGTTTCCCCTACCCAATCCGCATTTAGTTTCTGGACAGCAGCTAGTGTCCAGAAACTAAATGCGGTTTCCCATACCCAATCCGCATTTAGTTTCTGGACAGCAGCTAGTGTCCAGAAACTAAATGCGGTTTCCCCTGCCCAATCCGCATTTAGTTTCTGAACACTAGCCGGTGTCCAGAAACTAAATGCGGTTTCCCCTACCCAATCCGCATTTATTTTCTGGACAGCAGCTAGTGTCCAGAAACTAAATGCACTGTCCAGGACACTAGCCGGTGTCCAGAAACTAAATGCGGTTTCCCATACCCAATCCGTATTTAGTTTCTGGACAGCAGCTACTGTCCAGAAACTAAATGCACTAGCCGGTGTCCAGAAACTAAATGCGGTTTCCCCTACCCAATCCGTATTTAGTTTCTGGACAGCAGCCAGTGTCCAGAAACTAAATGCACTAGCCGGTGTCCAGAAACTAAATGCGGTTTCCCCTACCCTATCCGTATTTAGTTTCTGGACAGCAGCTAGTGTCCAGAAACTAAATGCGGTTTCCCCTACCCAATCCGCATTTATTTTCTGGACAGCAGCTAGTGTCCAGAAACTAAATGCAATGCGGTTTCCCCTACCCAATCCGCATTTAGTTTCTGGACAGCAGCTAGTGTCCAGAAACTAAATGCGGTCTCCCATACCCAATCCGCATTTAGTTTCTGGACAGCAGCTAGTGTCCAGAAACTAAATGCGGTTTCCCCTACCCAATCCGCATTTAGTTTCTGGACAGCAGCTAGTGTCCAGAAACTAAATGCGGTCTCCCATACCCAATCCGCATTTAGTTTCTGGACAGCAGCTAGTGTCCAGAAACTAAATGCGGTTTCCCCTACCCAATCCGCATTTAGTTTCTGGACAGCAGCTAGTGTCCAGAAACTAAATGCGGTTTCCCCTACCCAATCCGCATTTAGTTTCTGAACACTAGCCGGTGTCCAGAAACTAAATGCGGTTGCCCCTACCCAATCCTCATTTATTGTCTGGACAGCAGCTAGTGTCCAGAAACTAAATGCGGTTTCCCCTACCCAATCCGTATTTAGTTTCTGGACAGCAGCTAGTGTCCAGAAACTAAATGCGGTTTCCCCTACCCAATCCGCATTTAGTTTCTGAACACTAGCCGGTGTCCAGAAACTAAATGCGGTTTCCCCTACCCAATCCGCATTTATTGTCTGGACAGCAGCTAGTGTCCAGAAACTAAATGCGGTTTCCCCTACCCAATCCGCATTTATTTTCTGGACAGCAGCTAGTGTCCAGAAACTAAATGCGGTTTCCCATACCCAATCCGCATTTAGTTACTGGACACTAGCCGGTGTCCAGAAACTAAATGCGGTTTCCCCTACCCAATCCGCATTTAGTTTCTGGACAGCAGCTAGTGTCCAGAAACTAAATGCGGTTTCCCCTACCCAATCCGCATTTAGTTTCTGAACACTAGCCGGTGTCCAGAAACTAAATGCGGTTTCCCCTACCCAATCCGCATTTATTTTCTGGACAGCAGCTAGTGTCCAGAAACTAAATGCGGTTTCCCATACCCAAACCGCATTTAGTTACTGGACACTAGCCGGTGTCCAGAAACTAAATGCGGTTTCCCCTACCCAATCCGTATTTAGTTTCTGGACAGCAGCTAGTGTCCAGAAACTAAATGCGGTTTCCCCTACCCAATCCGCATTTAGTTTCTGGACAGCAGCTAGTGTCCAGAAACTAAATGCGGTTTCCCCTACCCAATCCGCATTTAGTTTCTGAACACTAGCCGGTGTCCAGAAACTAAATGCGGTTTCCCCTACCCAATCCGCATTTATTGTCTGGACAGCAGCTAGTGTCCAGAAACTAAATGCGGTTTCCCCTACCCAATCCGTATTTAGTTTCTGGACAGCAGCTAGTGTCCAGAAACTAAATGCGGTTTCCCCTACCCAATCCGCATTTAGTTTCTGAACACTAGCCGGTGTCCAGAAACTAAATGCGGTTTCCCCTACCCAATCCGCATTTATTGTCTGGACAGCAGCTAGTGTCCAGAAACTAAATGCGGTTTCCCCTACCCAATCCGCATTTAGTTTCTGAACACTAGCCGGTGTCCAGAAACTAAATGCGGTTTCCCCTACCCAATCCGCATTTATTTTCTGGACAGCAGCTAGTGTTCAGAAACTAAATGCGGTTTCCCATACCCAATCCGCATTTAGTTACTGGACACTAGCCGGTGTCCAGAAACTAAATGCGGTTTCCCCTACCCAATCCGCATTTAGTTTCTGGACAGCAGCTAGTGTCCAGAAACTAAATGCGGTCTCCCATACCCAATCCGCATTTAGTTTCTGGACAGCAGCTAGTGTCCAGAAACTAAATGCGGTCTCCCATACCCAATCCGCATTTAGTTTCTGGACAGCAGCTAGTGTCCAGAAACTAAATGCGGTTTCCCCTACCCAATCCGCATTTATTTTCTGGACAGCAGCTAGTGTCCAGAAACTAAATGCGGTTTCCCCTACCCAATCCGCATTTAGTTTCTGAACACTAGCCGGTGTCCAGAAACTAAATGCGGTTTCCCCTACCCAATCCGCATTTATTTTCTGGACAGCAGCTAGTGTCCAGAAACTAAATGCGGTTTCCCATACCCAAACCGCATTTAGTTACTGGACACTAGCCGGTGTCCAGAAACTAAATGCGGTTTCCCCTACCCAATCCGTATTTAGTTTCTGGACAGCAGCTAGTGTCCAGAAACTAAATGCGGTCTCCCATACCCAATCCGCATATAGTTTCTGGACAGCAGCTAGTGTCCAGAAACTAAATGCGGTTTCCCATACCCAATCCGCATTTAGTTTCTGAACACTAGCCGGTGTCCAGAAACTAAATGCGGTTTCCCCTACCCAATCCGCATTTATTTTCTGGACAGCAGCTAGTGTCCAGAAACTAAATGCGGTTTCCCATACCCAAACCGCATTTAGTTACTGGACACTAGCCGGTGTCCAGAAACTAAATGCGGTTTCCCCTACCCAATCCGTATTTAGTTTCTGGACAGCAGCTAGTGTCCAGAAACTAAATGCGGTTTCCCCTACCCAATCCGCATTTATTTTCTGGACACTAGCCGGTGTCCAGAAACTAAATGCTGTTTCCCCTACCCAATCCGCATTTATTTTCTGGACAGCAGCTAGTGTCCAGAAACTAAATGCGGTTTCCCCTACCCAATCCGCATTTAGTTTCTGGACAGCAGCTAGTGTCCAGAAACCAAATGCGGTCTCCCATACCCAATCCGCATATAGTTTCTGGACAGCAGCTAGTGTCCAGAAACTAAATGCGGTTTCCCATACCCAAACCGCATTTAGTTACTGGACACTAGCCGGTGTCCAGAAACTAAATGCGGTTTCCCCTACCCAATCCGTATTTAGTTTCTGGACAGCAGCTAGTGTCCAGAAACTAAATGCGGTTTCCCCTACCCAATCCGCATTTATTTTCTGGACACTAGCCGGTGTCCAGAAACTAAATGCGGTTTCCCCTACCCAATCCGCATTTAGTTTCTGGACAGCAGCTAGTGTCCAGAAACTAAATGCGGTTTCCCCTACCCAATCCGCATTTAGTTTCTGAACACTAGCCGGTGTCCAGAAACTAAATGCGGTTTCCCCTACCCAATCCGCATTTATTTTCTGGACAGCAGCTAGTGTCCAGAAACTAAATGCGGTCTCCCATACCCAATCCGCATTTAGTTTCTGGACAGCAGCTAGTGTCCAGAAACTAAATGCGGTTTCCCATACCCAATCCGCATTTAGTTACTGGACACTAGCCGGTGTCCAGAAACTAAATGCGGTTTCCCCTACCCAATCCGCATTTATTTTCTGGACAGCAGCTAGTGTCCAGAAACTAAATGCGGTTTCCCATACCCAAAGCTAGTCTAGTGTTGAAGTTCAGAACAGTGCGGTTGTGTTTTTTTTCAGCAGTGCTATATTTCAATAGAATTTACCTAAATAAATTAAATAAGAAGCGAACACAAAGCCAAAAAAGGCAGTTAGATATTATTTATTTAGTCAACCATTTATATTAGAAATTGCTATTGATATTACTGAGGAAAAGCGAAAAAAAAAAAAAACATTCTGGTAAGATGAAATCGTGTTGTAGATGTGATGATCCGTTACCACTTGACGGCGAATATATCAACTGCTCGGCCTGCAAGGGAGATCTACATTTTGAATGCTGCTCAATTTCACAAAATTCTTACCGAAAGATGTCCCAGCAGACAAAGAAAAATTGGACATGCCCTTCATGCAGAGTAAAAGATAAAACACCACATGAAGATAATGTCCAAACTGCAAAGAGAACCAGAACAGCGGAGTCCCCGAAGACAGCTGCAGCAGCCGTTGTACTGTCCGATAACAGTTCTATAAACAAAGAACTGAAAGTAATAAAGGAAATGTTAAAGGAATATTCAAAAGCAGTAGAGTTCACAACAAGTAAATACGACGAAATTGATATTTTACTTGCACAAAATAACTCCTTAATACAAGCACTGAGAAAAGAACTGGCAGATTACAAAAAACAAATCGAATATAAAGACGAACAAATCACATATCTCCAGACACAGGTAAACACACTGGAACAAAAGCAAATTGACAGGAATGTAGAAATTAAAAACGTTCCGATGTCTAACAACGAAAACGCTTTTGATTTGGTCAAGGCAATAGGTGATGCACTTGATACACAAATTGGAGAATCCGATATTGAGGAAATATACACGTATAATGACAGAAAGAACCAACAAATGAAAAATATTGTTGTAAGCTTCACGAGAAAAACAACAAAAGCTACGTTCATGGATCGAGCCAAACAAAAACGAAACCTGAAGTATGGTCAGGTGTGCACCAAACTACAAAAACAAATAAACCCGGTGTACGCAAATCAAAACATTTATATAAACGAACACCTCACATCACACTTCCGAAAAATTTTATGGTTAGCAAAAAATAAAGCAAGAACTGCCAACTGGAAGTTTGTTTGGTTTCGGAACAACAAGGTTCTTGCTAGAAAGACAGAAGGAGATCCCATTATCGAAATACGATCAATCAACGATATTGACAAAATGACATAAACGATCACGACAAACGTCAAAATCGTAATAACACTGTTGCGCAAAAAAAAATCGTCACTATGGAGAATGAACTCGATAATATAATAAGTACCGATTTTAAAAATATTAAATCTCAAGAAGAGGCCTGTGTATATGTAAAAAATAATATAAGTGAATTCTCATCTATGTCACTAAATGTAAGGTCCTTGAGGAAAAACTGGAATGCGTTGATGTTATATATTAATGAGTTTTTGTCGTATATAGATGTCATTATGTTGTGCGAAATAAATATTAGAAAAGAAGAAAATAACCAATATCAGATTGAAGGATACAGCAGTGAGTTCTTTAATCGAAGCAACCCCGGAGGAGGAGGTGGAATATGTATATACGTGAAAAATAATATTGTATATGACAAAGTAGAAAGAGTGACATATATGTATGAAAATGTCTCTATCAATGTTAAACGTGGAAATTTTGAAGCGTCAATCATCTCTGTGTACAGACCACCAAAGAAGAATGTTAAATGTTTTGTTCGTGAATTAAGTAAGCATGTTGATGAAGTCGGAACTAAATGTAACCTTTTTATAATGGGGGACGTCAACATAAATTTAAAAGATAAAACTAATTCAGATGTCTGTGATTATTTGTCGATGATAGCGTCAAAAGGTCTGCATAATTGTATATATTCGCACACTCGTGTTGACCCAATCAGAGATACAAAAACATTAATAGACCACAATCTCGTAAGAGTGAGCAATGCCGAAATTAACTCAGCGGTGATTGAACTATGCATCTCAGATCACTATGCGCTATACTGTGGAGTTAAAAGAGACAACAAACTTCAAATAGATTCCAAAAATGAAAGCCAAATCCTAAGTCACCTTGTAGCACAAAAGGTACATGAATTCAAGTGGAATGAGCTGAATATATATACAAATGTAAATGATCTATATGAGAAGTTCAAAGAGGCAATGAATTTTCTGACCACAACATCAACAGTGAAAAGGAAGAAAAGAACTACGGAGCATAGTTGGATTACCGCTGAGTTGAAAAACGATTGCAAAGAACGCGATAGACTATACAGGAGACACATAAACAACAGACACAATGAAGATTATCACAGAGAATACAGAAGATATCGAAACGAGCTGAACAAGAAGATAGCCAGAACAAAATCGAACTTTTACAAACAGCAATTTGAGACTTGTAAGAATAACCCCAGGGAGACCTGGAAGCTTGTAAATTCGATACTTGGTAAAAAGAAATGTAATCTGGATGAGGTTTTAATCAAGAATTTCTCGAATGAAAGCAACATTAAAGACCTGACCAACAAATTCGCGAAAGCTTTAACTTCAGAAGTACGAACAATTGTTCATGAATGTAGCCACCAAACACTCCAGTACAACACAAGCAGTGTACAACATTCAATCTACGTTGAAGATGTATCAGTTGAGGAGGTATGCAACATACTGAGTTCGTTGAAAAGCGACAAATCGGCGAGAGTAGATGGAATAAGACCAAAAGATCTGAAAAACAGTGCTCAAACCCTATCTCCAGTACTTACAAAATTGATCAACATGAGCTTAGATCAAGCATCTGTACCAAACATGCTTAAAAAATCAATAGTTAGACCGATTCACAAAAGTGGAAAGAAAAGTGAAATCCTTAACTACAGACCAATCTCAATCCTATCAGTAGGCGATAAAGTTCTAGAAGAGGTGTTGGCCAGAAGACTATACAACTTTATAGAAAAATACAACAGCCTCAACAAGAATCAATTTGGATTCCGCAAAGGAAAAAATATAAACAGACTACTTGGAGATTTCGCGAACAAAATGTACCTAAGTTTGAACAAAAACCATAGCTCAGTAGTTCTGTTTATTGACTTTAAGAAAGCCTTCGACACTTTGAGCCACAGACAAATCTTAAGGCAGCTGGAGAAGATTGGTGTACGGGGTCACATCTTAACATGGTTTGCAAGCTACCTAAGTAACAGATCATTCCAGGTCAAAATTGGTGATTACGTTAGCAATGAAGAAAATATCGATTATGGTGTTCCACAAGGATCGAAGCTAGGTCCGCTTCTGTTTATTATATACGTCAATGATCTACTGTCAGTGCTGAAGTATAGTACGGGTTATGCGTATGCGGACGACACAGCGATCGTAGTTAGCCATAGGAGCGTAGACGAACCGGTGAAACTTATGCAATTAGATTTTAATAGAATCGCTGCTTGGTGTCACGACCATGGATTAATTATCAACGCACTTAAGACAAAGTTAATGCACATTCGCCCGCCGCATATTCCCAGAACGAAACTTAAGATAAAAATGCACAGCGTAGATTGTTTGCACAGACATGGCTGTGATGGAATAACAGAAGACGATGATGACTGCACCGTAAACATTGATTATGTGTCAACGTATAAGTACCTAGGACTGACAATGGACTACAACTTTAAATGGAACCACCATATAGAGATATTGAGGAAGAAATTGTGTCACTCTGCATACGCCCTTTTCCATCTTCGTAAACTGTGTACGCCAAGAGTACTCAAACAGTGCTACATGGGCCTGGTGGAATCACATCTACGGTATGGAATAACAGCGTGGGGAAGAGCATCTCAATTGCAATCGCTACAAAAAGTGCACAGAAGACTTCAAAAGCTTGTGGTGGAAACAGGAAGTAGCAGAGAAGTTCAGCAACAAAGAAGCCAACCAACACGCATGCTTAACATCTGCCAAATACATAATTTGGAAATCTTGGCCAATTTCGATGAGGACAACACATACAGGATCCAGACACAGCAGACGGTAAACACTAGAAGACGACAGCAGCAGCTATGTGAAGTTCCGAGGTACTGGAATGAATATGGTCGAAGGACAATTAAAGTGGCAATTCCGACAATCCTTAACGAACTCCCAAGGGAAGTTCGCAACCTACCCAAAAGAGAAATTATAAAAAAAGTTAAAGAAATCTATTTAAACTCTTCAAACTAAAATATTCAACTTTAAACTTAAATTCTAAAATCGTAAACTATTGTGTTATTATAACTATTTGTTACTTGTATTGCCCATGTTTTTGCTTTTTTAACTAACACATAATTGAATTTAATGAACTTCAACATTTATAATTGTAATTTTTTGTGATTAGTCATCTGCAGACAAGCCACTCAGGCTTTGCAGATAAACAAGTGTAAACACTCCAAAATGAATTATAAATAAAAATGAATTGAATTGAATTGATTGAAACCGCATTTAGTTACTGGACACTAGCCGGTGTCCAGAAACTAAATGCGGTTTCCCCTACCCAATCCGCATTTAGTTTCTGGACAGCAGCTAGTGTCCAGAAACTAAATGCGGTTTCCCCTACCCAATCCGCATTTAGTTTCTGAACACTAGCCGGTGTCCAGAAACTAAATGCGATTTCCCCTACCCAATCCGCATTTATTTTCTGGACAGCAGCTAGTGTCCAGAAACTAAATGCGGTTTCCCATACCCAAACCGCATTTAGTTACTGGACACTAGCCGGTGTCCAGAAACTAAATGCGGTCTCCCATACCCAATCCGCATATAGTTTCTGGACAGCAGCCGGTGTCCAGAAACTAAATGCGGTTTCCCCTACCCAATCCGCATTTAGTTTCTGAACACTAGCCGGTGTCCAGAAACTAAATGCGGTTTCCCCTACCCAATCCGCATTTATTTTCTGGACAGCAGCTAGTGTCCAGAAACTAAATGCGGTCTCCCATACCCAATCCGCATTTAGTTTCTGGACAGCAGCTAGTGTCCAGAAACTAAATGCGGTTTCCCCTACCCAATCCGCATTTAGTTTCTGAACACTAGCCGGTGTCCAGAAACTAAATGCGGTTTCCCCTACCCAATCCGCATTTATTTTCTGGACAGCAGCTAGTGTCCAGAAACTAAATGCGGTCTCCCATACCCAATCCGCATTTAGTTTCTGGACAGCAGCTAGTGTCCAGAAACTAAATGCGGTCTCCCATACCCAATCCGCATTTAGTTTCTGGACAGCAGCTAGTGTCCAGAAACTAAATGCGGTTTCCCCTACCCAATCCGCATTTAGTTTCTGGACAGCAGCTAGTGTCCAGAAACTAAATGCGGTTTCCCCTACCCAATCCGCATTTAGTTTCTGAACACTAGCCGGTGTCCAGAAACTAAATGCGGTTTCCCCTACCCAATCCGCATTTATTTTCTGGACAGCAGCTAGTGTCCAGAAACTAAATGCGGTTTCCCATACCCAAACCGCATTTAGTTACTGGACACTAGCCGGTGTCCAGAAACTAAATGCGGTTTCCCCTACCCAATCCGTATTTAGTTTCTGGACAGCAGCTAGTGTCCAGAAACTAAATGCGGTTTCCACTACCCAATCCGCATTTATTTTCTGGACAGCAGCTAGTGTCCAGAAACTAAATGCGGTTTCCCCTACCCAATCCGCATTTAGTTTATGGACAGCAGCTAGTGTCCAGAAACTAAATGCGGTCTCCCATACCCAATCCGCATTTAGTTTCTGGACAGCAGCTAGTGTCCAGAAACTAAATGCGGTTTCCCCTACCCAATCCGCATTTAGTTTCTGGACAGCAGCTAGTGTCCAGAAACTAAATGCGGTTTCCCATACCCAATCCGCATTTAGTTACTGGACACTAGCCGGTGTCCAGAAACTAAATGCGGTTTCCCCTACCCAATCCGTATTTAGTTTCTGGACAGCAGCTAGTGTCCAGAAATTAAATGCGGTTTCCCCTACCCAATCCGCATTTATTTTCTGGACAGCAGCTAGTGTCCAGAAACTAAATGCGGTTTCCCCTACCCAATCCGCATTTAGTTTCTGAACACTAGCCGGTGTCCAGAAACTAAATGCGGTTTCCCCTACCCAATCCGCATTTATTTTCTGGACAGCAGCTAGTGTCCAGAAACTAAATGCGGTTTCCCATACCCAAACCGCATTTAGTTACTGGACACTAGCCGGTGTCCAGAAACTAAATGCGGTTTCCCCTACCCAATCCGTATTTAGTTTCTGGACAGCAGCTAGTGTCCAGAAACTAAATGCGGTCTCCCATACCCAATCCGCATTTAGTTTCTGGACAGCAGCTTGTGTCCAGAAACTAAATGCGGTTTCCCATACCCAAACCGCTTTTAGTTACTGGACACTAGCCGGTGTCCAGAAACTAAATGCGGTTTCCCCTACCCAATCCGTATTTAGTTTCTGGACAGCAGCTAGTGTCCAGAAACTAAATGCGGTTTCCCATACCCAAACCGCATTTAGTTACTGGACACTAGCCGGTGTCCAGAAACTAAATGCGGTTTCCCCTACCCAATCCGTATTTAGTTTCTGGACAGCAGCTAGTGTCCAGAAACTAAATGCGGTTTCCCCTACCCAATCCGCATTTAGTTTCTGGACAGCAGCTAGTGTCCAGAAACTAAATGCGGTCTCCCATACCCAATCCGCATTTAGTTTCTGGACAGCAGCTAGTGTCCAGAAACTAAATGCGGTCTCCCATACCCAATCCGCATTTAGTTTCTGGACAGCAGCTAGTGTCCAGAAACTAAATGCGGTTTCCCATACCCAAACCGCATTTAGTTACTGGACACTAGCCGGTGTCCAGAAACTAAATGCGGTTTCCCCTACCCAATCCGTATTTAGTTTCTGGACAGCAGCTAGTGTCCAGAAACTAAATGCGGTCTCCCATACCCAATCCGCATTTAGTTTCTGGACAGCAGCTAGTGTCCAGAAACTAAATGCGGTTTCCCATACCCAAACCGCATTTAGTTACTGGACACTAGCCGGTGTCCAGAAACTAAATGCGGTTTCCCCTACCCAATCCGTATTTAGTTTCTGGACAGCAGCTAGTGTCCAGAAACTAAATGCGGTTTCCCCTACCCAATCCGCATTTATTTTCTGGACAGCAGCTAGTGTCCAGAAACTAAATGCGGTTTCCCCTACCGAATCCGCATTTAGTTTCTGGACAGCAGCTAGTGTCCAGAAACTAAATGCGGTCTCCCATACCCAATCCGCATTTAGTTTCTGGACACCAGCTAGTGTCCAGAAACTAAATGCGGTTTCCCCTACCCAATCCGCATTTAGTTTCTGGACAGCAGCTAGTGTCCAGAAACTAAATGCGGTCTCCCATACCCAATCCGCATTTAGTTTCTGGACAGCAGCTAGTGTCCAGAAACTAAATGCGGTTTCCCATACCCAAACCGCATTTAGTTACTGGACACTAGCCGGTGTCCAGAAACTAAATGCGGTTTCCCCTACCCAATCCGTATTTAGTTTCTGGACAGCAGCTAGTGTCCAGAAACTAAATGCGGTTTCCCCTACCCAATCCGCATTTATTTTCTGGACAGCAGCTAGTGTCCAGAAACTAAATGCGGTTTCCCCTACCGAATCCGCATTTAGTTTCTGGACAGCAGCTAGTGTCCAGAAACTAAATGCGGTCTCCCATACCCAAATCCGCATTTAGTTTCTGGACACCAGCTAGTGTCCAGAAACTAAATGCGGTTTCCCCTACCCAATCCGCATTTAGTTTCTGGACAGCAGCTAGTGTCCAGAAACTAAATGCGGTCTCCCATACCCAATCCGCATTTAGTTTCTGGACAGCAGCTAGTGTCCAGAAACTAAATGCGGTTTCCCATACCCAAACCGCATTTAGTTACTGGACACTAGCCGGTGTCCAGAAACTAAATGCGGTTTCCCCTACCCAATCCGTATTTAGTTTCTGGACAGCAGGTAGTGTCCAGAAACTAAATGCGGTCTCCCATACCCAATCCGCATTTAGTTTCTGGACAGCAGCTAGTGTCCAGAAACTAAATGCGGTTTCCCATACCCAAACCGCATTTAGTTACTGGACACTAGCCGGTGTCCAGAAACTAAATGCGGTTTCCCCTACCCAATCCGTATTTAGTTTCTGGACAGCAGCTAGTGTCCAGAAACTAAATGCGGTCTCCCATACCCAATCCGCATTTAGTTTCTGGACAGCAGCTAGTGTCCAGAAACTAAATGCGGTTTCCCATACCCAAACCGCATTTAGTTACTGGACACTAGCCGATGTCCAGAAACTAAATGCGGTTTCCCCTACCCAATCCGTATTTAGTTTCTGGACAGCAGCTAGTGTCCAGAAACTAAATGCGGTCTCCCATACCCAATCCGCATTTAGTTTCAGGACAGCAGCTAGTGTCCAGAAACTAAATGCGGTTTCCCATACCCAAACCGCATTTAGTTACTGGACACTAGCCGGTGTCCAGAAACTAAATGCGGTTTCCCCTACCCAATCCGTATTTAGTTTCTGGACAGCAGCTAGTGTCCAGAAACTAAATGCGGTTTCCCCTACCCAATCCGCATTTATTTTCTGGACAGCAGCTAGTGTCCAGAAACTAAATGCGGTTTCCCCTACCGAATCCGCACTTAGTTTCTGGACAGCAGCTAGTGTCCAGAAACTAAATGCGGTCTCCCATACCCAATCCGCATTTAGTTTCTGGACAGCAGCTAGTGTCCAGAAACTAAATGCGGTTTTCCATACCCAAACCGCATTTAGTTACTGGACACTAGCCGGTGTCCAGAAACTAAATGCGGTTTCCCCTACCCAATCCGTATTTAGTTTCTGGACAGCAGCTTGTGTCCAGAAACTAAATGCGGTTTCCCCTACCGAATCCGCATTTAGTTTCTGGACAGCAGCTAGTGTCCAGAAACTAAATGCGGTCTCCCATACCCAATCCGCATTTAGTTTCTGGACAGCAGCTAGTGTCCAGAAACTAAATGCGGTTTCCCATACCCAAACCGCATTTAGTTACTGGACACTAGCCGGTGTCCAGAAACTAAATGCGGTTTCCCCTACCCAATCCGTATTTAGTTTCTGGACAGCAGCTAGTGTCCAGAAACTAAATGCGGTCTCCCATACCCAATCCGCATTTAGTTTCTGGACAGCAGCTAGTGTCCAGAAACTAAATGCGGTCTCCCATACCCAATCCGCATTTAGTTTCTGGACAGCAGCTAGTGTCCAGAAACTAAATGCGGTTTCCCCTACCGAATCCGCATTTAGTTTCTGGACAGCAGCTAGTGTCCAGAAACTAAATGCGGTATCCCATACCCAATCCGCATTTAGTTACTGGACACTAGCCGGTGTCCAAAACCGCAATTAGTTACTGGACACTAGCCGGTGTCCAGAAACTAAATGCGGTTTCCCCTACCCAATCCGCATTTATTTTCTGGACAGCAGCTAGTGTCCAGAAACTAAATGCGGTTTCCCCTACCGAATCCGCATTTAGTTTCTGGACAGCAGCTAGTGTCCAGAAACTAAATGCGGTATCCCATACCCAATCCGCATTTAGTTTCTGGACACCAGCTAGTGTCCAGAAACTAAATGCGGTTTCCCCTACCCAATCCGCATTTAGTTTCTGGACAGCAGCTAGTGTCCAGAAACTAAATGCGGTCTCCCATACCCAATCCGCATTTAGTTTCTGGACAGCAGCTAGTGTCCAGAAACTAAATGCGGTTTCCCATACCCAATCCGCATTTAGTTTCTGGACAGCAGCTAGTGTCCAGAAACTAAATGCGGTCTCCCATACCCAATCCGCATTTAGTTTCTGGACAGCAGCTAGTGTCCAGAAACTAAATGCGGTTTTGGACACCGGCTAGTGTCCAGTAACTAAATGCGGTTTGGGTATGGGAGACCGCATTTAGTTTCTGGACACTAGCTGCTGTCCAGAAACTAAATGCGGTTTCCCCTACCCAATCCGTATTTAGTTTCTGGACAGCAGCTAGTGTCCAGAAACTAAATGCGGTCTCCCATACCCAATCCGCATTTAGTTTCTGGACAGCAGCTAGTGTCCAGAAACTAAATGCGGTTTCCCATACCCAAACCGCATTTAGTTACTGGACACTAGCCGGTGTCCAGAAACTAAATGCGGTTTCCCCTACCCAATCCGTATTTAGTTTCTGGACAGCAGCTAGTGTCCAGAAACTAAATGCGGTCTCCCATACCCAATCCGCATTTAGTTTCTGGACAGCAGCTAGTGTCCAGAAACTAAATGCGGTTTCCCATACCCAAACCGCATTTAGTTACTGGACACTAGCCGGTGTCCAGAAACTAAATGCGGTTTCCCCTACCCAATCCGTATTTAGTTTCTGGACAGCAGCTAGTGTCCAGAAACTAAATGCGGTCTCCCATACCCAATCCGCATTTAGTTTCTGGACAGCAGCTAGTGTCCAGAAACTAAATGCGGTTTCCCATACCCAAACCGCATTTAGTTACTGGACACTAGCCGGTGTCCAGAAACTAAATGCGGTTTCCCCTACCCTATCCGTATTTAGTTTCTGGACAGCAGCTAGTGTCCAGAAACTAAATGCGGTTTCCCCTACCCAATCCGCATTTAGTTTCTGGACAGCAGCTAGTGTCCAGAAACTAAATGCGGTCTCCCATACCCAATCCGCATTTAGTTTCTGGACAGCAGCTAGTGTCCAGAAACTAAATGCGGTTTCCCATACCCAAACCGCATTTAGTTACTGGACACTAGCCGGTGTCCAGAAACTAAATGCGGTTTCCCCTACCCAATCCGTATTTAGTTTCTGGACAGCAGCTAGTGTCCAGAAACTAAATGCGGTTTCCCCTACCCAATCCGTATTTAGTTTCTGGACAGCAGCTAGTGTCCAGAAACTAAATGCGGTTTCCCATACCCAAACCGCATTTAGTTACTGGACACTAGCCGGTGTCCAGAAACTAAATGCGGTTTCCCCTACCCAATCCGTATTTAGTTTCTGGACAGCAGCTAGTGTCCAGAAACTAAATGCGGTTTCCCCTACCCAATCCGCATTTATTTTCTGGACAGCAGCTAGTGTCCAGAAACTAAATGCGGTTTCCCCTACCGAATCCGCATTTAGTTTCTGGACAGCAGCTAGTGTCCAGAAACTAAATGCGGTCTCCCATACCCAATCCGCATTTAGTTTCTGGACACCAGCTAGTGTCCAGAAACTAAATGCGGTTTCCCCTACCCAATCCGCATTTAGTTTCTGGACAGCAGCTAGTGTCCAGAAACTAAATGCGGTCTCCCATACCCAATCCGCATTTAGTTTCTGGACAGCAGCTAGTGTCCAGAAACTAAATGCGGTTTCCCATACCCAAACCGCATTTAGTTACTGGACACTAGCCGGTGTCCAGAAACTAAATGCGGTTTCCCCTACCTAATCCGTATTTAGTTTCTGGACAGCAGCTAGTGTCCAGAAACTAAATGCGGTTTCCCCTACCCAATCCGCATTTATTTTCTGGACAGCAGCTAGTGTCCAGAAACTAAATGCGGTTTCCCCTACCGAATCCGCATTTAGTTTCTGGACAGCAGCTAGTGTCCAGAAACTAAATGCGGTCTCCCATACCCAATCCGCATTTAGTTTCTGGACAGCAGCTAGTGTCCAGAAACTAAATGCGGTTTCCCATACCCAAACCGCATTTAGTTACTGGACACTAGCCGGTGTCCAGAAACTAAATGCGGTTTCCCCTACCCAATCCGTATTTAGTTTCTGGACAGCAGCTAGTGTCCAGAAACTAAATGCGGTCTCCCATACCCAATCCGCATTTAGTTTCTGGACAGCAGCTAGTGTCCAGAAACTAAATGCGGTTTCCCATACCCAAACCGCATTTAGTTACTGGACACTAGCCGGTGTCCAGAAACTAAATGCGGTTTCCCCTACCCAATCCGTATTTAGTTTCTGGACAGCAGCTAGTGTCCAGAAACTAAATGCGGTTTCCCCTACCGAATCCGCATTTAGTTTCTGGACAGCAGCTAGTGTCCAGAAACTAAATGCGGTCTCCCATACCCAATCCGCATTTAGTTTCTGGACACCAGCTAGTGTCCAGAAACTAAATGCGGTTTCCCCTACCCAATCCGCATTTAGTTTCTGGACAGCAGCTAGTGTCCAGAAACTAAATGCGGTCTCCCATACCCAATCCGCATTTAGTTTCTGGACAGCAGCTAGTGTCCGGAAACTAAATGCGGTTTCCCATACCCAAACCGCATTTAGTTACTGGACACTAGCCGGTGTCCAGAAACTAAATGCGGTTTCCCCTACCCAATCCGTATTTAGTTTCTGGACAGCAGCTAGTGTCCAGAAACTAAATGCGGTTTCCCCTACCCAATCCGCATTTAGTTTCTGGACAGCAGCTAGTGTCCAGAAACTAAATGCGGTCTCCCATACCCAATCCGCATTTAGTTTCTGGACAGCAGCTAGTGTCCAGAAACTAAATGCGGTCTCCCATACCCAAACCGCATTTAGTTACTGGACACTAGCCGGTGTCCAGAAACTAAATGCGGTTTCCCCTACCCAATCCGTATTTAGTTTCTGGACAGCAGCTAGTGTCCAGAAACTAAATGCGGTTTCCCCTACCCAATCCGCATTTAGTTTCTGGACAGCAGCTAGTGTCCAGAAACTAAATGCGGTCTCCCATACCCAATCCGCATTTAGTTTCTGGACAGCAGCTAGTGTCCAGAAACTAAATGCGGTTTCCCATACCCAAACCGCATTTAGTTACTGGACACTAGCCGGTGTCCAGAAACTAAATGCGGTTTCCCCTACCCAATCCGTATTTAGTTTCTGGACAGCAGCTAGTGTCCAGAAACTAAATGCGGTCTCCCATACCCAATCCGCATTTAGTTTCTGGACAGCAGCTAGTGTCCAGAAACTAAATGCGGTTTCCCATACCCAAACCGCATTTAGTTACTGGACACTAGCCGGTGTCCAGAAACTAAATGCGGATTGGGTAGGGGAAACCGCATTTAGTTTCTGGACACCGGCTAGTGTCCAGTAACTAAATGCGGTTTGGGTATGGGAAACCGCATTTAGTTTCTGGACACTAGCTGCTGTCCAGAAACTAAATGCGGATTGGGTATGGGAAACCGCATTTAGTTTCTGGACACTAGCTGCTGTCCAGAAAATAAATGCGGATTGGGTATGGGAGACCGCATTTAGTTTCTGGACACTAGCTGCTGTCCAGAAACTAAATGCGGATTGGGTAGGGGAAACCGCATTTAGTTTCTGGACACTAGCTGCTGTCCAGAAACTAAATACGGATTGGGTAGGGGAAACCGCATTTAGTTTCTGGACACCGGCTAGTGTCCAGTAACTAAATGCGGTTTGGGTATGGGAAACCGCATTTAGTTTCTGGACACTAGCTGCTGTCCAGAAACTAAATGCGGATTGGGTATGGGAGGCCGCATTTAGTTTCTGGACACTAGCTGCTGTCCAGAAACTAAATGCGGTTTCCCCTACCCAATCTGTATTTAGTTTCTGGACAGCAGCTAGTGTCCAGAAACTAAATGCGGTTTCCCCTACCCAATCCGCATTTAGTTTCTGGACAGCAGCTAGTGTCCAGAAACTAAATGCGGTCTCCCATACCCAATCCGCATTTAGTTTCTGGACAGCAGCTAGTGTCCAGAAACTAAATGCGGTCTCCCATACCCAATCCGCATTTAGTTTCTGGACAGCAGCTAGTGTCCAGAAACTAAATGCGGTTTCCCATACCCAAACCGCATTTAGTTACTGGACACTAGCCGGTGTCCAGAAACTAAATGCGGTTTCGCCTACCCAATCCGTATTTAGTTTCTGGACAGCAGCTAGTGTCCAGAAACTAAATGCGGTCTCCCATACCCAATCCGCATTTAGTTTCTGGACAGCAGCTAGTGTCCAGAAACTAAATGCGGTTTCCCCTACCCAATCCGCATTTATTTTCTGGACAGCAGCTAGTGTCCAGAAACTAAATGCGGTTTCCCCTACCCAATCCGCATTTAGTTTCTGGACAGCAGCTAGTGTCCAGAAACTAAATGCGGTCTCCCATACCCAATCCGCATTTAGTTTCTGGACAGCAGCTAGTGTCCAGAAACTAAATGCGGTTTCCCATACCCAAACCGCATTTAGTTACTGGACACTAGCCGGTGTCCAGAAACTAAATGCGGTTTCGCCTACCCAATCCGTATTTAGTTTCTGGACAGCAGCTAGTGTCCAGAAACTAAATGCGGTCTCCCATACCCAATCCGCATTTAGTTTCTGGACAGCAGCTAGTGTCCAGAAACTAAATGCGGTTTCCCCTACCCAATCCGCATTTATTTTCTGGACAGCAGCTAGTATCCAGAAACTAAATGCGGTTTCCCCTACCCAATCCGCATTTAGTTTCTGGACAGCAGCTAGTGTCCAGAAACTAAATGCGGTTTCCCCTACCCAATCCGCATTTAGTTTCTGAACACTAGCCGGTGTCCAGAAACTAAATGCGGTTTCCCCTACCCAATCCGCATTTAGTTTCTGGACAGCAGCTAGTGTCCAGAAACTAAATGCGGTTTCCCCTACCCAATCCGCATTTAGTTTCTGAACACTAGCCGGTGTCCAGAAACTAAATGCGGTTTCCCCTACCCAATAAGTATTTAGTTTCTGGACAGCAGCTAGTGTCCAGAAACTAAATGCGGTCTCCCATACCCAATCCGCATTTAGTTTTTGGACAGCAGCTAGTGTCCAGAAACTAAATGCGGTTTCCCCTACCCAATCCGCATTTAGTTTCTGGACAGCAGCTAGTGTCCAGAAACTAAATGCGGTCTCCCATACCCAATCCGCATTTAGTTTCTGGACAGCAGCTAGTGTCCAGAAACTAAATGCGGTTTCCCCTACCCAATCCGCATTTAGTTTCTGGACAGCAGCTAGTGTCCAGAAACTAAATGCGGTCTCCCATACCCAATCCGCATTTAGTTTCTGGACAGCAGCTAGTGTCCAGAAACTAAATGCGGTTTCCCATACCCAAACGGCATTTAGTTACTGGACACTAGCCGGTGTCCAGAAACTAAATGCGGTTTCGCCTACCCAATCCGTATTTAGTTTCTGGACAGCAGCTAGTGTCCAGAAACTAAATGCGGTCTCCCATACCCAATCCGCATTTAGTTTCTGGACAGCAGCTAGTGTCCAGAAACTAAATGCGGTTTCCCCTACCCAATCCGCATTTATTTTCTTGACAGCAGCTAGTGTCCAGAAACTAAATGCGGTTTCCCCTACCCAATCCGCATTTAGTTTCTGAACACTAGCCGGTGTCCAGAAACTAAATGCGGTTTCCCCTACCCAATCCGCATTTATTTTCTGGACAGCAGCTAGTGTCCAGAAACTAAATGCGGTTTCCCCTACCCAATCCGCATTTAGTTTCTGAACACTAGCCGGTGTCCAGAAACTAAATGCGGTTTCCCCTACCCAATCCGCATTTATTTTCTGGACAGCAGCTAGTGTCCAGAAACTAAATGCGGTTTCCCCTACCCAATCCGCATTTAGTTACTGGACACTAGCCGGTGTCCAGAAACTAAATGCGGTTTCCCCTACCCAATCCGCATTTAGTTACTGGACACTAGCCGGTGTCCAGAAACTAAATGCGGTTTCCCCTACCCAATCCGCATTTATTTTCTGGACAGCAGCTAGTGTCCAGAAACTAAATGCGGTTTCCCCTACCCAATCCGCATTTAGTTACTGGACACTAGCCGGTGTCCAGAAACTAAATGCGGTTTCCCCTACCCAATCCGCATTTAGTTACTGGACACTAGCCGGTGTCCAGAAACTAAATGCGGTTTCCCCTACCCAATCCGCATTTAGTTTCTGGACAGCAGCTAGTGTCCAGAAACTAAATGCGGTTTCCCATACCCAAACCGCATTTAGTTACTGGACACTAGCCGGTGTCCAGAAACTAAATGCGGTTTCCCCTACCCAATCCGTATTTAGTTTCTGGACAGCAGCTAGTGTCCAGAAACTAAATGCGGTTTCCCCTACCCAATCCGCATTTAGTTTCTGGACAGCAGCTAGTGTCCAGAAACTAAATGCGGTCTCCCATACCCAATCCGCATTTAGTTTCTGGACAGCAGCTAGTGTCCAGAAACTAAATGCGGTTTCCCATACCCAAACCGCATTTAGTTACTGGACACTAGCCGGTGTCCAGAAACTAAATGCGGTTTCGCCTACCCAATCCGTATTTAGTTTCTGGACAGCAGCTAGTGTCCAGAAACTAAATGCGGTCTCCCATACCCAATCCGCATTTAGTTTCTGGACAGCAGCTAGTGTCCAGAAACTAAATGCGGTTTCCCCTACCCAATCCGCATTTATTTTCTGGACAGCAGCTAGTGTCCAGAAACTAAATGCGGTTTCCCCTACCCAATCCGCATTTAGTTTCTGGACAGCAGCTAGTGTCCAGAAACTAAATGCGGTTTCCCCTACCCAATCCGCATTTAGTTTCTGAACACTAGCCGGTGTCCAGAAACTAAATGCGGTTTCCCCTACCCAATCCGCATTTATTTTCTGGACAGCAGCTAGTGTCCAGAAACTAAATGCGGTTTCCCCTACCCAATCCGCATTTAGTTACTGGACACTAGCCGGTGTCCAGAAACTAAATGCGGTTTCCCCTACCCAATAAGTATTTAGTTTCTGGACAGCAGCTAGTGTCCAGAAACTAAATGCGGTCTCCCATACCCAATCCGCATTTAGTTTCTGGACAGCAGCTAGTGTCCAGAAACTAAATGCGGTTTCCCATACCCAAACCGCATTTAGTTACTGGACACTAGCCGGTGTCCAGAAACTAAATGCGGTTTCCCCTACCCAATCCGTATTTAGTTTCTGGACAGCAGCTAGTGTCCAGAAACTAAATGCGGTTTCCCCTACCCAATCCGCATTTAGTTTCTGGACAGCAGCTAGTGTCCAGAAACTAAATGCGGTCTCCCATACCCAATCCGCATTTAGTTTCTGGACAGCAGCTAGTGTCCAGAAACTAAATGCGGTCTCCCATACCCAATCCGCATTTAGTTTCTGGACACTAGCTGCTGTCCAGAAACTAAATGCGGATTGGGTATGGGAGACCGCATTTAGTTTCTGGACACTAGCTGCTGTCCAGAAACTAAATGCGGATTGGGTATGGGAGACCGCATTTAGTTTCTGGACACTAGCTGCTGTCCAGAAACTAAATGCGGATTGGGTAGGGGAAACCGCATTTAGTTTCTGGACACTAGCTGCTGTCCAGAAACTAAATACGGATTGGGTAGGGGAAACCGCATTTAGTTTCTGGACACCGGCTAGTGTCCAGTAACTAAATGCGGTTTGGGTATGGGAAACCGCATTTAGTTTCTGGACACTAGCTGCTGTCCAGAAACTAAATGCGGATTGGGTATGGGAGACCGCATTTAGTTTCTGGACACTAGCTGCTGTCCAGAAACTAAATACTTATTGGGTAGGGGAAACCGCATTTAGTTTCTGGACACCGGCTAGTGTCCAGTAACTAAATGCGGATTGGGTAGGGGAAACCGCATTTAGTTTCTGGACACTAGCTGCTGTCCAGAAAATAAATGCGGATTGGGTAGGGGATACCGCATTTAGTTTCTGGACACCGGCTAGTGTTCAGAAACTAAATGCGGATTGGGTAGGGGAAACCGCATTTAGTTTCTGGACACTAGCTGCTGTCCAGAAACTAAATGCGGATTGGGTAGGGGAAACCGCATTTAGTTTCTGGACACTAGCTGCTGTCCAGAAAATAAATGCGGATTGGGTAGGGGAAACCGCATTTAGTTTCTGGACACCGGCTAGTGTTCAGAAACTAAATGCGGATTGGGTAGGGGAAACCGCATTTAGTTTCTGGACACTAGCTGCTGTCCAGAAACTAAATGCGGATTGGGTATGGGAGACCGCATTTAGTTTCTGGACACTAGCTGCTGTCCAGAAACTAAATACGGATTGGGTAGGCGAAACCGCATTTAGTTTCTGGACACCGGATAGTGTCCAGTAACTAAATGCGGTTTGGGTATGGGAAACCGCATTTAGTTTCTGGACACTAGCTGCTGTCCAGAAACTAAATGCGGATTGGGTATGGGAGACCGCATTTAGTTTCTGGACACTAGCTGCTGTCCAGAAACTAAATACTTATTGGGTAGGGGAAACCGCATTTAGTTTCTGGACACCGGCTAGTGTCCAGTAACTAAATGCGGATTGGGTAGGGGAAACCGCATTTAGTTTCTGGACACTAGCTGCTGTCCAGAAAATAAATGCGGATTGGGTAGGGGAAACCGCATTTAGTTTCTGGACACCGGCTAGTGTTCAGAAACTAAATGCGGATTGGGTAGGGGAAACCGCATTTAGTTTCTGGACACTAGCTGCTGTCCAGAAACTAAATGCGGATTGGGTAGGGGAAACCGCATTTAGTTTCTGGACACTAGCTGCTGTCCAGAAAATAAATGCGGATTGGGTAGGGGAAACCGCATTTAGTTTCTGGACACTAGCTGCTGTCCAGAAACTAAATACGGATTGGGTAGGGGAAACCGCATTTAGTTTCTGGACACCGGCTAGTGTCCAGTAACTAAATGCGGTTTGGGTATGGGAAACCGCATTTAGTTTCTGGACACTAGCTGCTGTCCAGAAACTAAATGCGGATTGGGTATGGGAGACCGCATTTAGTTTCTGGACACTAGCTGCTGTCCAGAAACTAAATACGGATTGGGTAGGGGAAACCGCATTTAGTTTCTGGACACCGGCTAGTGTCCAGTAACTAAATGCGGTTTGGGTATGGGAAACCGCATTTAGTTTCTGGACACTAGCTGCTGTCCAGAAACTAAATGCGGATTGGGTATGGGAGACCGCATTTAGTTTCTGGACAGCAGCTAGTGTCCAGAAACTAAATGCGGTCTCCCATACCCAATCCGCATTTAGTTTCTGGACAGCAGCTAGTGTCCAGAAACTAAATGCGGTTTCCCATACCCAAACCGCATTTAGTTACTGGACACTAGCCGGTGTCCAGAAACTAAATGCGGTTTCCCCTACCCAATCCGTATTTAGTTTCTGGACAGCAGCTAGTGTCCAGAAACTA
Organism: Eristalis pertinax; assembly: GCA_907269125.1. Lineage (NCBI taxonomy): Eukaryota > Metazoa > Arthropoda > Insecta > Diptera > Syrphidae > Eristalis > Eristalis pertinax. The sequence continues at coordinate 33,582,093 of OU026148.1, forward strand.
AATGCGGTCTCCCATACCCAATCCGCATTTAGTTTCTGGACAGCAGCTAGTGTCCAGAAACTAAATGCGGTCTCCCATACCCAATCCGCATTTAGTTTCTGGACAGCAGCTAGTGTCCAGAAACTAAATGCGGTTTCCCATACCCAAACCGCATTTAGTTACTGGACACTAGCGGTGTCCAGAAACTAAATGCGGTTTCGCCTACCCAATCCGTATTTAGTTTCTGGACAGCAGCTAGTGTCCAGAAACTAAATGCGGTCTCCCATACCCAATCCGCATTTAGTTTTTGGACAGCAGCTAGTGTCCAGAAACTAAATGCGGTTTCCCATACCCAAACCGCATTTAGTTACTGGACACTAGCCGGTGTCCAGAAACTAAATGCGGTTTCCCCTACCCTATCCGTATTTAGTTTCTGGACAGCAGCTAGTGTCCAGAAACTAAATGCGGTTTCCCCTACCCAATCCGCATTTAGTTTCTGGACAGCAGCTAGTGTCCAGAAACTAAATGCGGTCTCCCATACCCAATCCGCATTTAGTTTCTGGACAGCAGCTAGTGTCCAGAAACTAAATGCGGTTTCCCCTACCCAATCCGCATTTAGTTTCTGGACAGCAGCTAGTGTCCAGAAACTAAATGCGGTCTCCCATACCCAATCCGCATTTAGTTTCTGGACAGCAGCTAGTGTCCAGAAACTAAATGCGGTTTCCCATACCCAAACGGCATTTAGTTACTGGACACTAGCCGGTGTCCAGAAACTAAATGCGGTTTCGCCTACCCAATCCGTATTTAGTTTCTGGACAGCAGCTAGTGTCCAGAAACTAAATGCGGTCTCCCATACCCAATCCGCATTTAGTTTCTGGACAGCAGCTAGTGTCCAGAAACTAAATGCGGTTTCCCCTACCCAATCCGCATTTATTTTCTTGACAGCAGCTAGTGTCCAGAAACTAAATGCGGTTTCCCCTACCCAATCCGCATTTAGTTTCTGAACACTAGCCGGTGTCCAGAAACTAAATGCGGTTTCCCCTACCCAATCCGCATTTATTTTCTGGACAGCAGCTAGTGTCCAGAAACTAAATGCGGTTTCCCCTACCCAATCCGCATTTAGTTTCTGAACACTAGCCGGTGTCCAGAAACTAAATGCGGTTTCCCCTACCCAATCCGCATTTATTTTCTGGACAGCAGCTAGTGTCCAGAAACTAAATGCGGTTTCCCCTACCCAATCCGCATTTAGTTACTGGACACTAGCCGGTGTCCAGAAACTAAATGCGGTTTCCCCTACCCAATCCGCATTTAGTTACTGGACACTAGCCGGTGTCCAGAAACTAAATGCGGTTTCCCCTACCCAATCCGCATTTATTTTCTGGACAGCAGCTAGTGTCCAGAAACTAAATGCGGTCTCCCATACCCAATCCGCATTTAGTTTCTGGACAGCAGCTAGTGTCCAGAAACTAAATGCGGTTTCCCATACCCAAACCGCATTTAGTTACTGGACACTAGCCGGTGTCCAGAAACTAAATGCGGTTTCCCCTACCCAATCCGTATTTAGTTTCTGGACAGCAGCTAGTGTCCAGAAACTAAATGCGGTTTCCCCTACCCAATCCGCATTTAGTTTCTGGACAGCAGCTAGTGTCCAGAAACTAAATGCGGTTTCCCATACCCAAACCGCATTTAGTTACTGGACACTAGCCGGTGTCCAGAAACTAAATGCGGTTTCCCCTACCCAATCCGTATTTAGTTTCTGGACAGCAGCTAGTGTCCAGAAACTAAATGCGGTTTCCCCTACCCAATCCGCATTTAGTTTCTGGACAGCAGCTAGTGTCCAGAAACTAAATGCGGTTTCCCCTACCCAATCCGCATTTAGTTTCTGGACAGCAGCTAGTGTCCAGAAACTAAATGCGGTCTCCCATACCCAATCCGCATTTAGTTTCTGGACAGCAGCTAGTGTCCAGAAACTAAATGCGGTTTCCCATACCCAAACCGCATTTAGTTACTGGACACTAGCCGGTGTCCAGAAACTAAATGCGGTTTCGCCTACCCAATCCGTATTTAGTTTCTGGACAGCAGCTAGTGTCCAGAAACTAAATGCGGTCTCCCATACCCAATCCGCATTTAGTTTCTGAACACTAGCCGGTGTCCAGAAACTAAATGCGGTTTCCCCTACCCAATCCGCATTTATTTTCTGGACAGCAGCTAGTGTCCAGAAACTAAATGCGGTTTCCCCTACCCAATCCGCATTTAGTTACTGGACACTAGCCGGTGTCCAGAAACTAAATGCGGTTTCCCCTACCCAATAAGTATTTAGTTTCTGGACAGCAGCTAGTGTCCAGAAACTAAATGCGGTCTCCCATACCCAATCCGCATTTAGTTTCTGGACAGCAGCTAGTGTCCAGAAACTAAATGCGGTTTCCCATACCCAAACCGCATTTAGTTACTGGACACTAGCCGGTGTCCAGAAACTAAATGCGGTTTCCCCTACCCAATCCGCATTTAGTTTCTGGACAGCAGCTAGTGTCCAGAAACTAAATGCGGTCTCCCATACCCAATCCGCATTTAGTTTCTGGACAGCAGCTAGTGTCCAGAAACTAAATGCGGTTTCCCCTACCCAATCCGCATTTATTTTCTGGACAGCAGCTAGTGTCCAGAAACTAAATGCGGTTTCCCCTACCCAATCCGCATTTAGTTTCTGGACAGCAGCTAGTGTCCAGAAACTAAATTCGGTTTCCCCTACCCAATCCGCATTTAGTTTCTGAACACTAGCCGGTGTTCAGAAACTAAATGCGGTTTCCCCTACCCAATCCGCATTTAGTTTCTGGACAGCAGCTAGTGTCCAGAAACTAAATGCGGTTTCCCCTACCCAATCCGCATTTAGTTTCTGAACACTAGCCGGTGTCCAGAAACTAAATGCGGTTTCCCCTACCCAATCCGCATTTAGTTACTGGACACTAGCCGGTGTCCAGAAACTAAATGCGGTTTCCCCTACCCAATAAGTATTTAGTTTCTGGACAGCAGCTAGTGTCCAGAAACTAAATGCGGTCTCCCATACCCAATCCGCATTTAGTTTCTGGACAGCAGCTAGTGTCCAGAAACTAAATGCGGTCTCCCATACCCAATCCGCATTTAGTTTCTGAACAGCAGCTAGTGTCCAGAAACTAAATGCGGTCTCCCATACCCAATCCGCATTTAGTTTCTGGACAGCAGCTAGTGTCCAGAAACTAAATGCGGTTTCCCCTACAAAATCCGCATTTATTTTCTGGACAGCAGCTAGTGTCCAGAAACTAAATGCGGTCTCCCATACCCAATCCGCATTTAGTTTCTGGACAGCAGCTAGTGTCCAGAAACTAAATGCGGTCTCCCATACCCAATCCGCATTTAGTTTCTGGACAGCAGCTAGTGTCCAGAAACTAAATGCGGTTTCCCATACCCGAACCGCATTTAGTTACTGGACACTAGCCGGTGTCCAGAAACTAAATGCGGTTTCCCCTACCCAATCCGTATTTAGTTTCTGGACAGCAGCTAGTGTCCAGAAACTAAATGCGGTTTCCCCTACCCAATCCGCATTTGGTTTCTGGACAGCAGCTAGTGTCCAGAAACTAAATGCGGTTTCCCATACCCAAACCGCATTTAGTTACTGGACACTAGCCGGTGTCCAGAAACTAAATGCGGTTTCCCCTACCCAATCCGTATTAAGTTTCTGGACAGCAGCTAGTGTCCAGAAACTAAATGCGGTTTCCCCTACCCAATCCGCATTTAGTTTCTGGACAGCAGCTAGTGTCCAGAAACTAAATGCGGTCTCCCATACCCAATCCGCATTTAGTTTCTGGACAGCAGCTAGTGTCCAGAAACTAAATGCGGTCTCCCATACCCAATCCGCATTTAGTTTCTGGACAGCAGCTAGTGTCCAGAAACTAAATGCGGTTTCCCATACCCGAACCGCATTTAGTTACTGGACACTAGCCGGTGTCCAGAAACTAAATGCGGTTTCCCCTACCCAATCCGTATTTAGTTTCTGGACAGCAGCTAGTGTCCAGAAACTAAATGCGGTTTCCCCTACCCAATCCGCATTTGGTTTCTGGACAGCAGCTAGTGTCCAGAAACTAAATGCGGTTTCCCATACCCAAACCGCATTTAGTTACTGGACACTAGCCGGTGTCCAGAAACTAAATGCGGTTTCCCCTACCCAATCCGTATTAAGTTTCTGGACAGCAGCTAGTGTCCAGAAACTAAATGCGGTTTCCCCTACCCAATCCGCATTTAGTTTCTGGACAGCAGCTAGTGTCCAGAAACTAAATGCGGTCTCCCATACCCAATCCGCATTTAGTTTCTGGACAGCAGCTAGTGTCCAGAAACTAAATGCGGTTTCCCATACCCAAACCGCATTTAGTTACTGGACACTAGCCGGTGTCCAGAAACTAAATGCGGTTTCCCCTACCCAATCCGTATTTAGTTTCTGGACAGCAGCTAGTGTCCAGAAACTAAATGCGGTCTCCCATACCCAATCCGCATTTAGTTTCTGGACAGCAGCTAGTGTCCAGAAACTAAATGCGGTTTCCCATACCCAAACCGCATTTAGTTACTGGACACTAGCCGGTGTCCAGAAACTAAATGCGGTTTCCCCTACCCAATCCGCATTTAGTTTCTGAACACTAGCCGGTGTCCAGAAACTAAATGCGGTTTCCCCTACCCAATCCGCATTTATTTTCTGGACAGCAGCTAGTGTCCAGAAACTAAATGCGGTTTCCCCTACCCAATCCGCATTTAGTTACTGGACACTAGCCGGTGTCCAGAAACTAAATGCGGTTTCCCCTACCCAATAAGTATTTAGTTTCTGGACAGCAGCTAGTTTCTGGACAGCAGCTAGTGTCCAGAAACTAAATGCGGTCTCCCATACCCAATCCGCATTTAGTTTCTGGACAGCAGCTAGTGTCCAGAAACTAAATGCGGTTTCCCATACCCAAACCGCATTTAGTTACTGGACACTAGCCGGTGTCCAGAAACTAAATGCGGTTTCCCCTACCCAATCCGTATTTAGTTTCTGGACAGCAGCTAGTGTCCAGAAACTAAATGCGGTCTCCCATACCCAATCCGCATTTAGTTTCTGGACAGCAGCTAGTGTCCAGAAACTAAATGCGGTTTCCCCTACCCAATCCGCATTTATTTTCTGGACAGCAGCTAGTGTCCAGAAACTAAATGCGGTCTCCCATACCCAATCCGCATTTAGTTTCTGGACAGCAGCTAGTGTCCAGAAACTAAATGCGGTTTCCCCTACCCAATCCGCATTTAGTTTCTGGACAGCAGCTAGTGTCCAGAAACTAAATGCGGTTTCCCCTACCCAATCCGCATTTAGTTTCTGAACACTAGCCGGTGTCCAGAAACTAAATGCGGTTTCCCCAATCCCAATCTGGACAGCAGCTAGTGTCCAGAAACTAAATGCGGTTTCCCCTACCCAATCCGCATTTAGTTTCTGAACACTAGCCGGTGTCCAGAAACTAAATGCGGTTTCCCCTACCCAATCCGCATTTAGTTACTGGACACTAGCCGGTGTCCAGAAACTAAATGCGGTTTCCCCTACCCAATAAGTATTTAGTTTCTGGACAGCAGCTAGTGTCCAGAAACTAAATGCGGTTTCCCCTACCCAATCCGCATTTAGTTTCTGGACAGCAGCTAGTGTCCAGAAACTAAAAGCGGTCTCCCATACCCAATCCGCATTTAGTTTCTGGACAGCAGCTAGTGTCCAGAAACTAAATGCGGTCTCCCATACCCAATCCGCATTTAGTTTCTGGACAGCAGCTAGTGTCCAGAAACTAAATGCGGTTTCCCCTACCCAATCCGCATTTATTTTCTGGACAGCAGCTAGTGTCCAGAAACTAAATGCGGTCTCCCATACCCAATCCGCATTTAGTTTCTGGACAGCAGCTAGTGTCCAGAAACTAAATGCGGTTTCCCATACCCAAACCGCATTTAGTTACTGGACACTAGCCGGTGTCCAGAAACTAAATGCGGTTTCCCCTACCCAATCCGTATTTAGTTTCTGGACAGCAGCTAGTGTCCAGAAACTAAATGCGGTTTCCCCTACCCAATCCGCATTTGGTTTCTGGACAGCAGCTAGTGTCCAGAAACTAAATGCGGTTTCCCCTACCCAATCCGCATTTATTTTCTGGACAGCAGCTAGTGTCCAGAAACTAAATGCGGTCTCCCATACCCAATCCGCATTTAGTTTCTGGACAGCAGCTCCAGAAACTAAATGCGGTTTCCCCTACCCAATCCGCATTTATTTTCTGGACAGCAGCTAGTGTCCAGAAACTAAATGCGGTCTCCCATACCCAATCCGCATTTAGTTTCTGGACAGCAGCTAGTGTCCAGAAACTAAATGCGGTTTCCCATACCCAAACCGCATTTAGTTACTGGACACTAGCCGGTGTCCAGAAACTAAATGCGGTTTCCCCTACCCAATCCGCATTTATTTTCTGGACAGCAGCTAGTGTCCAGAAACTAAATGCGGTTTCCCCTACCCAATCCGCATTTAGTTTCTGGACAGCAGCTAGTGTCCAGAAACTAAATGCGGTTTCCCCTACCCAATCCGCATTTAGTTTCTGAACACTAGCCGGTGTCCAGAAACTAAATGCGGTTTCCCCTACCCAATAAGTATTTAGTTTCTGGACAGCAGCTAGTGTCCAGAAACTAAATGCGGTTTCCCCTACCCAATCCGCATTTAGTTTCTGGACAGCAGCTAGTGTCCAGAAACTAAAAGCGGTCTCCCATACCCAATCCGCATTTAGTTTCTGGACAGCAGCTAGTGTCCAGAAACTAAATGCGGTCTCCCATACCCAATCCGCATTTAGTTTCTGGACAGCAGCTAGTGTCCAGAAACTAAATGCGGTTTCCCATACCCGAACCGCATTTAGTTACTGGACACTAGCCGGTGTCCAGAAACTAAATGCGGTTTCCCCTACCCAATCCGTATTTAGTTTCTGGACAGCAGCTAGTGTCCAGAAACTAAATGCGGTTTCCCCTACCCAATCCGCATTTGGTTTCTGGACAGCAGCTAGTGTCCAGAAACTAAATGCGGTTTCCCCTACCCAATCCGCATTTATTTTCTGGACAGCAGCTAGTGTCCAGAAACTAAATGCGGTCTCCCATACCCAATCCGCATTTAGTTTCTGGACAGCAGCTAGTGTCCAGAAACTAAATGCGGTTTCCCCTACCCAATCCGCATTTATTTTCTGGACGGCAGCTAGTGTCCAGAAACTAAATGCGGTCTCCCATACCCAATCCGCATTTAGTTTCTGGACAGCAGCTAGTGTCCAGAAACTAAATGCGGTTTCCCATACCCAAACCGCATTTAGTTACTGGACACTAGCCGGTGTCCAGAAACTAAATGCGGTTTCCCCTACCCAATCCGTATTTAGTTTCTGGACAGCAGCTAGTGTCCAGAAACTAAATGCGGTTTCCCCTACCCAATCCGCATTTAGTTTCTGGACAGCAGCTAGTGTCCAGAAACTAAATGCGGTCTCCCATACCCAATCCGCATTTAGTTTCTGGACAGCAGCTAGTGTCCAGAAACTAAATGCGGTCTCCCATACCCAATCCGCATTTAGTTTCTGGACAGCAGCTAGTGTCCAGAAACTAAATGCGGTTTCCCCTACCCAATCCGCATTTAGTTTCTGAACACTAGCCGGTGTCCAGAAACTAAATGCGGTTTCCCCTACCCAATCCGCATTTATTTTCTGGACAGCAGCTAGTGTCCAGAAACTAAATGCGGTTTCCCCTACCCAATCCGCATTTAGTTTCTGGACAGCAGCTAGTGTCCAGAAACTAAATGCGGTTTCCCCTACCCAATCCGCATTTAGTTTCTGAACACTAGCCGGTGTCCAGAAACTAAATGCGGTTTCCCCTAACCAATCCGTATTTAGTTTCTGGACAGCAGCTAGTGTCCAGAAACTAAATGCGGTTTCCCCTACCCAATCCGCATTTAGTTTCTGGACAGCAGCTAGTGTCCAGAAACTAAATGCGGTCTCCCATACCCAATCCGCATTTAGTTTCTGGACAGCAGCTAGTGTCCAGAAACTAAATGCGGTCTCCCATACCCAATCCGCATTTAGTTTCTGGACAGCAGCTAGTGTCCAGAAACTAAATGCGGTTTCCCCTACCCAATCCGCATTTAGTTTCTGAACACTAGCCGGTGTCCAGAAACTAAATGCGGTTTCCCCTACCCAATCCGCATTTATTTTCTGGACAGCAGCTAGTGTCCAGAAACTAAATGCGGTTTCCCCTACCCAATCCGCATTTAGTTTCTGGACAGCAGCTAGTGTCCAGAAACTAAATGCGGTTTCCCCTACCCAATCCGCATTTAGTTTCTGAACACTAGCCGGTGTCCAGAAACTAAATGCGGTTTCCCCTACCCAATCCGCATTTAGTTACTGGACACTAGCCGGTGTCCAGAAACTAAATGCGGTTTCCCCTACCCAATAAGTATTTAGTTTCTGGACAGCAGCTAGTGTCCAGAAACTAAATGCGGTTTCCCCTACCCAATCCGCATTTAGTTTCTGGACAGCAGCTAGTGTCCAGAAACTAAAAGCGGTCTCCCATACCCAATCCGCATTTAGTTTCTGGACAGCAGCTAGTGTCCAGAAACTAAATGCGGTTTCCCATACCCGAACCGCATTTAGTTACTGGACACTAGCCGGTGTCCAGAAACTAAATGCGGTTTCCCCTACCCAATCCGTATTTAGTTTCTGGACAGCAGCTAGTGTCCAGAAACTAAATGCGGTTTCCCCTACCCAATCCGCATTTGGTTTCTGGACAGCAGCTAGTGTCCAGAAACTAAATGCGGTCTCCCATACCCAATCCGCATTTAGTTTCTGGACAGCAGCTAGTGTCCAGAAACTAAATGCGGTTTCCCCTACCCAATCCGCATTTAGTTTCTGGACAGCAGCTAGTGTCCAGAAACTAAATGCGGTCTCCCATACCCAATCCGCATTTAGTTTCTGGACAGCAGCTAGTGTCCAGAAACTAAATGCGGTTTCCCATACCCAAACCGCATTTAGTTACTGGACACTAGCCGGTGTCCAGAAACTAAATGCGGTTTCCCCTACCCAATCCGCATTTATTTTCTGGACAGCAGCTAGTGTCCAGAAACTAAATGCGGTTTCCCCTACCCAATCCCGCATTTATTTTCTGGACAGCAGCTAGTGTCCAGAAACTAAATGCGGTTTCCCCTACCCAATCCGCATTTAGTTTCTGGACAGCAGCTAGTGTCCAGAAACTAATGCGGTCTCCCATACCCAATCCGCATTTAGTTTTCTGGACAGCAGCTAGTGTCCAGAAACTAAATGCGGTTTCCCCTACCCAATCCGCATTTAGTTTCTGGACAGCAGCTAGTGTCCAGAAACTAAATGCGGTCTCCCATACCCAATCCGCATTTAGTTTCTGGACAGCAGCTAGTGTCCAGAAACTAAATGCGGTTCCCATACCCAAACCGCATTTAGTTACTGGACACTAGCCGGTGTCCAGAAACTAAATGCGGTTTCCCCTACCCAATCCGTATTTAGTTTCTGGACAGCAGCTAGTGTCCAGAAACTAAATGCGGTTTCCCCTACCCAATCCGCATTTAGTTTCTGGACAGCAGCTAGTGTCCAGAAACTAAATGCGGTCTCCCATACCCAATCCGCATTTAGTTTCTGGACAGCAGCTAGTGTCCAGAAACTAAATGCGGTTTCCCCTACCCAATCCGCATTTAGTTTCTGGACACAGCTAGTGTCCAGAAACTAAATGCGGTCTCCCATACCCAATCCGCATTTAGTTTCTGGACAGCAGCTAGTGTCCAGAAACTAATGCGGTTTCCCATACCCAAACCGCATTTAGTTACTGGACACTAGCCGGTGTCCAGAAACTAAATGCGGTTTCCCCTACCCAATCCGTATTTAGTTTCTGGACAGCAGCTAGTGTCCAGAAACTAAATGCGGTCTCCCATACCCAATCCGCATTTAGTTTCTGGACAGCAGCTAGTGTCCAGAAACTAAATGCGGTTTCCCCTACCCAATCCGCATTTATTTTCTGGACAGCAGCTAGTGTCCAGAAACTAAATGCGGTTTCCCCTACCCAATCCGCATTTAGTTTCTGGACAGCAGCTAGTGTCCAGAAACTAAATGCGGTTTCCCCTACCCAATCCGCATTTAGTTTCTGAACACTAGCCGGTGTCCAGAAACTAAATGCGGTTTCCCCTACCCAATCCGCATTTATTTTCTGGACAGCAGCTAGTGTCCAGAAACTAATTGCGGTTTCCCCTACCCAATCCGCATTTAGTTTCTGGACAGCAGCTAGTGTCCAGAAACTAAATGCGGTTTCCCCTACCCAATCCGCATTAGTTTCTGAACACTAGCCGGTGTCCAGAAACTAAATGCGGTATCCCCTACCCAATCCGCATTTATTTTCTGGACAGCAGCTAGTGTCCAGAAACTAAATGCGGTTTCCCCTACCCAATCCGCATTTAGTTACTGGACACTAGCCGGTGTCCAGAAACTAAATGCGGTTTCCCCTACCCAATAAGTATTTAGTTTCTGGACAGCAGCTAGTGTCCAGAAACTAAATGCGGTCTCCCATACCCAATCCGCATTTAGTTTCTGGACAGCAGCTAGTGTCCAGAAACTAAATGCGGTCTCCCATACCCAATCCGCATTTAGTTTCTGGACAGCAGCTAGTGTCCAGAAACTAAATGCGGTTTCCCATACCCAAACCGCATTTAGTTACTGGACACTAGCCGGTGTCCAGAAACTAAATGCGGTTTCGCCTACAAAATCCGTATTTAGTTTCTGGACAGCAGCTAGTGTCCAGAAACTAAATGCGGTCTCCCATACCCAATCCGCATTTAGTTTCTGGACAGCAGCTAGTGTCCAGAAACTAAATGCGGTTTCCCATACCCAAACCGCATTTAGTTACTGGACACTAGCCGGTGTCCAGAAACTAAATGCGGTTTCCCCTACCCAATCCGTATTTAGTTT